>PVHX01015399.1:0-18981 GCA_004024805.1 Geosciurus inauris
GAATTGGACCTAGGGGCACTTAACCACTGAGCCACATCCCCAGCCCTTTTTATTTTTTATTTTGAGATAAGGCCTCACTAAATTGCTGAGGCTGGCTTTGACCTTTTTTTTTCCCCCAACCTGGTACTTGAGATTGAACTCCAGGGCACTCGACCACTGAGCTACATCCCCAGCCCTATTTTGTGTTTTATGTAGAGACAGGGTCTCACCGAGTTGCTTAGCACCTCGCCATTGCTAAGGCTGGCTCAAAGTGCTGGGATTACAGGGGTGTACCACCGCACCCGGCTCCCTGTTGACTTTTTTAGGTTATTTCACATTTTTCCTGTTGCAGGTGATACTGTGGTATTGTTAACAGCAAAGTAATGAACTTCCTGGAAAACTACTGAAATAAACTCCAACAGACCAAGAAATGTGTTAGCACAGTGTTAGAACTTGGCCTTGTTGATATGAACCACTCATCATCTTCTCAAAGAGGATTATCTCATTGTCCTCTGGAAAAAGCCAGACATCAGGAAGGAAAAATGTTTCCTGAGGCCCAACATTCCATTATTACTCAAGTTTGAATCCATTGATGAACATGAATCCATAATTCCAGCTCCTGAATTCAGGAATGTTCAGGTTCTCCAGCTCCTCATTCAAGATTGTTATTATTGTCTCATCCTAAAACACAGTTTCAGAGGTCTCAGTTCATAGACAGCTGACTTCATTGCTCTGTGCCCAAGGTGTGGAAGAGAACATCATGGCAGAAGAGTGTGACAGAGCAAAGTGGCTCAGGACATGGCCACCAGGAAGCAGAGAAAACTGAAACATTACTCCTGATGAAATTCACGTTGTTTCCAGGTTTTTGCCACCAGGAAACATGCTACAGTAAACATACTTATTTTATGTTAGCTGACTTAAAATAAGTCTTAGCTGACTCTTTAAAGCATGTGCATGTGCAATTTTGTTTTGTTGTTTTTCAGTACTGGGGAAAGAATCCAGGGCCTTGTGCAAGCTAAGCAAGTGCTCTATCACTATACTGCCAGTACTTCTAATTTTGATAAAAATTGAAGTTTAAATATAAAGTAATAACTGGCAGCCAAGGACAGTGGCACATGCCTGTAATTCTAGCACTTTGGGAGTCTGAGACAAGAGAATCGCAAGTTCAAAGCCAGCCTCAGCAACAGTGAGGCAAGGTGCTAAGCAACTCAGTGAGACCCTGTCTCTACATAAAACACAAAATAGGGCTGGGGATGTGGTTCAGTGGTCGAGTACCCCTGAGTTCAATCCCTTGCACCAAAAATAAATAAATATAAAGCAATAACTGGCAACATATTAAGTATCCCAATAATTTTCTAAGTTTAACTAAAATACTTTAGTGTTTTACCATTTAAACTAGGTGCAATCGCCCATGCCTGTAATCCCAGTGACTCATGAGGCTAAGGCAGGAGGATCACAATTTTGAGTCCAGCCTCAGTAACTTGGTGAGGCCCTAAGTCACTAAGAAAGACCCTGTCTCAAAATGAAAAATAAAAAGGGATGGGGATGTGGCTCAGTGGTTAAGCAGCCCTGGGTTCAATCCATACTACCAAATAAAAAAAATTGTATAATATTTGCTATTTGTGTGGGGCACAGTGGCTCACACCTCTAATCACAGCACTTTGGGAGACTGAGACAGGAGAATCACAAGTTCAAGCCAGCCTCAGCAACAGCGAGGCTGTTGGTGCTAAGCAACTCAGTGAGATTCTGTCTTTAAATAAAAAACACAAAATCAGGTTGGGGATGTGGCTCAGTGGTCCAGTGCTCCTGAGTTCAATCCCAGTACCAAAAAAAAAATTGCTATTTGTTTATATATAATAGCCTTTATTATATTTGTTTTTTGAATTTTTATTTACTTAGTTATTATTTATTACATATTCTGTTATTATGCATAGATGCTGATTTTTATCAAAAATTTTTCAAGACTGAGAATGTAGCTTGTCTAGCATGTACCATATACACAAAAAAGCCTAAGGAATACACAAAACAGTAAAACAAATTTCCAGATTTCATGGAAACTACTATTAGTTTATTTATGGATTAAATTCAGGACCTTAAACATGAAAAGCACAGCCTCTACCACTGAACTACATGCCTAGTTGATACAAAGTATTCTTTTCCGGGATTGAACTCAGGGGCACTCAACCACTAAGCCACATCCCCAGCCCTATTTTCTATTTTATTTAGAGGGTCTCACTGAGTTGCTTAGCGCCTTGCCATTGCTGAGGCTGGCTTTGAACTCATGATCCTCCTGTCTCAGCCTCCCAAAGTGCTGGGATTACAGGCATGGGCCAAAGCACCCGACTAGATTGTTGGGGGGGGGGTTACTGGGGACTGGATCCAGGGCCTCATGCTAGGCAAGTGCTCCATCACTGAGCTACATCCCCGGCCCTCAAATTATCATTTTCATATATGCCTGATGGATCATCTTTAGCAAATCCCAAACTATGACATTCTGGGATTAAAATTTGCAATAGATCTAGATATATAAACTACACAAAGATCTTCCCTACATGCCAAGCCTTAAGTTTTTCTGCGTGTGAAGGCTTTTACAACTTGTATGTACACACACATATACATGTTTAAAAGCCCTTAGACTTATCTTCTTTTTCCTCTTTCCCTAGGACCTTCTATTCCTTTCTTAATTTTGATTGTCTTCAATCTCATGTAAGACTCTTGGTTCTGTTATCCTACCTTCTTCAACCCCTTACTTTCTAATGGCTTCTCCCATCTTTTAAACATGATAAAACCTTCCCGTTTCTAAATAAGCCCCCCACACACACTTCTTTCCCTCAACTACTAAATATATACAATATTAAATTATCCCTTTCAACTCCTCCATCTGTCCCTTTCGGTCTCAGCTAATGGTGTCACATTTCAACCAATCTCCCACAGTAGAAACCTTGTTATCTCTTCCCTTTTCTAACTGGTCTTCAAGGCCAGAAGCATAGTAAAATTCTGGGTAAGATTTTCTCTTTACTTCAACTACCACTGCTTTAGTTCTGGTCCTAATTTCATGCCTAAACTACCATAACTAGTCCATCTACAGTTTTTCATAAATACAGATGACAAAATATAACCAACAAACTTTTTAAAAAAATTTTTTGTGCCGCGATTTTTTTTTTTAACTCAAAATTCTCTTGTCTCAGCCTCCCAAAGTGCTGAGGTTACAGGTGTGCACCACTATGCCCGGCAGTATGTTTTTAAAAAATGTTTGTTGAAGCAGGGCGCAGGGACACATGCCTGTAATCCCAGCACTTTGGGAGGCTGAGACAGGAGGATCGTGAAATCAAAGACAGCCTCAGCAACGGCAAGGCACTAAGCAACTCAGTGAGACCCTGTCTCTACATAAAACGCAAAAATAGGGCTGAGGATGTGGCTCAGTGGTTGAGTACCCTTGAGTTCAATTCCCAGTACCAAACAAACAAAACAAAACAAAACAAAACAAAACAAAACAAAACAAAACAAAACAAAACAAAAACCATACTATGGTCCAGGCATGGTGAATATAAAGATATAAAGTGTATCAGTCCTTACACTCAAGAAATTTACCCACCCACCTTATGGTAAGAACTATTTTCCTAGGCTGATGTGTTAGTCAGCCTTTTGTCAACAGTGACAAAATACCTGAGAAAATTTGCTTTAAAAAAATAAATCTTGAGCCTGGGCGCGGTGGCTCAAGCCTGTAATCCCAGTACTTAGGGAGGCTGAGACAGGAGAATCGCGGGGTCAAAGCCAGCCTCAGCAACTGCGAGGCGCTAAGCAACTCAGTGAGACCCTGTTTCTACATAAAACACAAAATAGGGCTGGGGATGTGGCTCAGTGGTCAAGCGCCCCTGAGTTCAATCCCCAGTACCAAAATAAATAAATAAATACATCTTGAGGAAAGATTTATTTTGGTTCATAGTTTCAGATGTTTCAGTCCACAGGCTCTAAGCTCTGAAATTTTGGTCCTGTTGTGAGGCCAAACTTCATGACCATCAAGCAAGAGAGGAAGACACTGAGGTCCCAATATATGCTTCAAGGGCACACCCCCAATAACCTAACTTCCTCAAACTAGGCCCCACCTCCTAAATTTTCTGCAATCTCTCATTAGCACTGTCATCTAGGGAACTTCAACACAAGAGCTTTTATGGGACATTTAAGATCCAAACAATAAGCCGGGCGTGGGGGCGCAAGCCTGTAATTCCAGCACTTAGGGATGCTGAGACAGGAGAATCACGAGTTCAAAGCCAGCCTCAGCAACAGCGAGGTGCGAAGCAACTCAGTGAGACCCTGTCTCTACATAAAACACAAAATAGGGCTGGGGATGTGGCTCAGTGGTCGAGTGCCCCCGAGTTCAATCCCTGGTACCAAAAAAAAAAAGACCCAAACAATAATAGCTTGGGTGCAGCTTAATGTACAGCACTTGACTAACATATGAGGTCCTGGATTCATTCCCAGTATTGTAAAAACAAAACAAAGCCAGGTGTGGTGGTGTATGCCTGTTATTTCAGCGTAGACACACTAAGGCAGGAGAATCAAAAGTTCAAAACTGGGCTGGTGTTACAGCTCAGTGGTAGAGTACTTGCCTCACATGTGTGAGGGACTGGGTTCCATTCTTTTTTTTTTTTTTTTTAACATATTTTTAGTTGCAGTTGGACACAAATATCTTTATTTTTTATGTGGTGCTGAGGATCGAACCCACTGCCTCATGCATGCAAGGCAAGTGCTCCACCACTGAGCTACAATCCCAGCCCCTGGGTTCCATTCTTTTTTTTTTTTTTTTTTTTTGGTACCGGGGATTGAACTCAGGGGTACTCGACCCCTGAGCCACATCCCCAGCCCTATTTTGTGTTTTATGTAGAGACAGGGTCTCACTGAGTTGCTTAGCACCTCGCCATTGCTGAGGCTGGCTTTGTTTTGTTTTGTTTTGTTTAATATTTTTAAGTTATACATGGACACAGTGTCTTTATTTTGTTTATTAATTTTTATGTGGTGCTGAGGATCAAACTCAGTGCCTCACACGTGTGAGGCAAGCGCTCTGCCATTGTGCCACAACCTCAGCCCCTGAGGCTGGCTTTGAACTCGCGATTCTCCTGTCTCAGCCTCCCTAAGTGCTGGGATTACAAGCATGAGCCACTGCGCCCGGCTCTGGGTTCCATTCTTTTTTTTTTTTTTTAATTTTTTTAGTTGTTGATGGATCTTTATTTTATTCATTTGTTATTTATATGTGGTGCTGAGGATCGAACCCAGTGCCTCACGCATGCTAGGCAAGCGCTCAACCACTGAGCCATAGCCCCAGCCCTGGGTTCCATTCTTGATACCACATAAAAATGAAATAAAATAAAGGTAGTGTGTCCACCTACAACTAAAAAACAATAATAACAAGTTCAAAGCTAGTCTCTGATAATTTATCGAAACCCTCAGCAACTAAGTGAGATCGTGTCTCAAAATAAAAAAATAGCTGGACCAGCTGTGGTAGCACATGCCTGTAATCCCAGTGGCTTGGAAGGCTGAGACAGGAGGATCACGAGTTGAAACCCAGCCTCAGCAACCAGTGGTCAAGTACCCCTGAGTTCAATCCCCAGTACCAAAAAAAAAAAAAAAAAAAAAAGAAGGAGGCTAGTGATGATGTAGCTCAGTGGCAAAGCGCCCCTGGGTTTAATCCCTGGTACCAAAACCAAACCAAACAAAAAAGTGTCTTCCTAACAAAACAAAACAAAACAAAAAATAACAACAACAACAACAAAAACTACTACCACCACCAACAACAAAAAACACCTGTGAAGACAGGCTGGGCATGGTGGTATATATCTGTAATCCCAAAGATAGTGGAGGCTAAAACAGGAGGATCACAAATGCAAGGCCAGCCTTAGCAATTTAGTGACACCTTCAGCAACTTAGATCCTTACTCAAAATAAAAAAATAAAAAGGATTAGGGATGTAGCTCAATGGTAAAGTGCCCCTGAGTTCAATCACCAAAATCAAAACAACAAAAACCCTCTGGCATCCCACTAAAAAAATTTCTGGAGCACTGTTGGTAACCTGTTAACCTGGCTAAATAGCTAATGGGTTCCATTCCAGTGCTACAGTATTCCAATGACACATGACAGACTGGTAGCTTTCAGTTTCAGCTCTTAGAGAAAAAATGAAAACAAAAAACTTCTGGCTCTTTGTTGTCTATAGAATTAAGTCAGACTCCTTATGTAGGCATACAGGGTCCTTCACCATCTTACCTAAACTTCTCTCTCCAGTCTTGTATCTTACCAACTTCCTCTATTTAACACTGTCTCCTGAACTCCAGCCACATTGAACTTTGCAGATTCCTTAAAATACCATTGATTGTTTTACATATGCTTTATCCACTGCCCAAAATACCCTTTTCTTCTCATTATCAGCCTAGGAAAGACTTATTTAGCCTTTGGCACTCAGCTCAAATGTTACCTCTCTTTTACACTTTCTCAGACTCCCCAGACTTCATCTGCTGTTTCTACAGTACTTTGTTTGTAGTTCTGATGTAGTACTTATTGTAATTTATTCATTTATTTATTTTAATGCAATGCTGGGATTAAACCCAGGATCTAGTACATGCTAGGTAAGCTACATCCCACATGCTAGGGGACCTACTTCCTCTCCCCAATCCCTCCCCCTTTTAAATCTTACTTTGAGACAGTATTGCTAAATTGCCTGGTCTAGTCTTCCCCCTGCCTCAACTTCTCAAGTAGCTGGGATTATAGGTATGTGCTGAGTATATCCATTTGGATACATAAATTTGGAGGTCAGAAAAATATCAAAGAGAAGCCGGGCGCGGTGGCTCAAGCCTGTAATCCCAGCACTTAGGGAGGCTGAGACAGGAGAATCGCGAGTTCAAAGCCAGCCTCAGCAATGGCGAGGCGCTAAGCAACTCAGTGAGACTCTGTCTCTACATAAAACACAAAATAGGACTGGGGATGTGGCTCAGTGGTTGAGTACCCCTGAGTTCAATCTCCAGTACCAAAAAAAAAAAAAAAAGAAAGAAAGAAAAAGAAAAATATCAAAGAGAAAAAACATGACTACTTGTTTAATTTTTCAGACAAGGTCTCACTAAATTGGTGAGGCTAGCCTCAAATTTGCAATCCTCCTGCCTCAGCCTCCTGAGTCACCAGGATTACAGGTCTGCATGGATGGATAGTACAATTGTAAATGACAGAACTTTTCTACATTTACATTTTTTTGTTATTGTTGTTTCTTTGAGATGGGTTCTTGAAATGTTGCCCAGGCTGGTCAAACTTGTGAACACAGGCATTCGTTTTTTTTTTTTTTTAATTTTTTTTTTTAGTTGTAGATGAACACAATATCTTTATTTATTTATTTTTATGTGGTGCTGAGGATCGAACCCAGTGCCTCACGCATGCAGGGCAAGCGCTTTACCACTGAGCCACAATCCCAGCCCCAACACAGGCATTATTAATACCTCAGCTTCCTAAATAGATGGGATAGACTACAGTCATGAAAAAAAAATTTAAATTACACCAGATAATTTCTTTTCTTTCAAGAAATTGTTAGGATTAAATTCGTGAAACTAATGTTTGTGCCAAATATTATCTAGTGTCTGGAAATCCAAATTGCAGATTTCTCTGCTAAAAGCAGTGATAACAGGTTGTTTTAACTTTGGGACAAGGTCTTACTAAATTGTCCATGCTGGTGTCTCACTTGTGATCCTCCTGCCTCAGCCTCCTGAGTCTCTGGGATTTCACAGTGGCAGATGTGCACCACTGTGCCCAGCTTCAGCACTCCCCTGCCACTTTTGGTACTAGGGATTGTACCTAGTGGTGCTGAATCACTGAGCCACATCCCCAACCCTTGTTTATATTTTATTTAGAGACAAAGTCTCACTGAGTTGCTTAGCGCCTCGCCCTTGCTGAGGCTGGCTTTGAACTCGCGATTCTCCCATCTCAGCCTCCCAAAGTGCTGGGATTACAGGCATGCACCACCATGCCCAGCTACCTATCAAGATTTCTGACGCCAGGGAAAAAGAGAAAAGAAAATATTTGTCCCCACAGCAGGATTAAGGGAGAGGTGTGATTCTTGTACTCACAAGGCTCAGGTAGGAGAATTACAAGTTCAAAGCCAGCCTGGGCAACTTTTAATTAGACCACCTCAAAATAAAAAGGGTTGGGATGTAATGTAGGTCACTGGTAGAACACGCGGGGTTCCATTACTGATACTGAGAGGGGAGGAGGGTTGGAGGGTGGAGATTGTGCTGATCCTTGTATGAGTCTGTCAAAATATAATTTAAAAACAAGGACCAGGTTGTGGCTCTGTGGTAGCCTGCTCCTTTCGCATGTGTGAGGCATTGGGTTCCGATCCTCAGCACCACATAAAAATAAATAGCTGAACACGGTAGCGCAGGCCTGTAATCCCAGCACTTAGGGAGGCTGAGACAGGACAATTGAGAGTTCAAAGCCAGCCTCAGCATTGGCAAGGAGCTCAGCAACTCAGTAAGACCCTATCTCTAAATAAAACACAAAATAGGGCTGAGGATGTGCTCAGTGGTCGAGTACTCCTGAGTTCAATCCCCAGTACCCCCCCCCAAATAAATAAATATATAAAGGTATTGTGTTCATCTACCAAAAAATTTAAAAACAAAACCCTCCCCCCAAAACACGATTCTCCCACAAATAGTGAGCCAAACATTTAACTCATTAAACTAGTAAAATGGTAAAGCTGGTACCAAAAACATTTACAGAACAGTGTATTTACAGGAATAAAAAGAATAAGATTGTAGTTCAAATAAAACTGGTTCACGGCCTACAGAGCAACAAAACCTTAAGTTCATAGTTTGGTAGTCAGCTTATTTTTTTATTTTTTATTGTTTTGGTACCGGGGACTGAACTCAGGGTTACTGGACCACTGAGCCACATCCTCAGCCCTATTTTGTGTTTTATGTAGAGACAGGGTCTCACTGAGTTGCTTGCTTAGCGCCTCGCCATTGCTGAGGCTGTTTTTGAACTGCGATTCTCCTGTCTCAGACTCCCAAAGTGCTGGGATTACAGGCTTGCGCCACCGCGCCAGCTGATAGTGTTATTTATAAGACAGAAATCTAAGCCGGGCGCGGTGGCGCAAGCCTGTAATCCCAGCACTTGGGGAGTCTGAGACAGGAAAATCGCGAGTTCAAAGCCAGCCTCAGCAATGGCGAGGCGCAAAGCAACTCAGTGAGACCCTGTCTCTACATAAAACACAAAAGAATAGGGCTGGGGATGTGGTTCAGTGGTCGAGTGCCCCTGAGTTCAATCCCCGGTGCCAAAAAAAAAAAAAAAAAAGACAGAAATCTACAAATTAATTTCATGTGTGAGCTTTACATATAATTAGCAAAGTGGAAACAGATACCTTCTCCTAGAGAATTAATCCAAGGTCAGGAAGGTTAAACGTCCTAGGTATCCTTATTTCCATTCATGTCTTGGATTCTGGCCCCCACTCGACTCCAGATTAAAGCCAGGGTCAAGCCAGGCCCGGTGGCCCTTTGTAATCCCAGCACTTTGGGAGGCTGAGACAGGAGAATCGGGAGTTCAAAGCCAGCCTCAGCGATGGCAAGGTGCTAAACAACTCAGTGAGACCCTGTCTCTACACAGAACACAAAATAGGGCTGAGGACCCCTGAGTTCCCATCCCCCGTACCAAAAAAAAAAAAAAAAAAAAAAAAAATAGGCCAGGGTCATTTTACCACTGAGCTACAACCCCAGCCCCCTGTATTTTTTTTTTATAATTAAATTTTTTTATAGACATGTTTTATTTATTTATTTATACGTGGTGCTGAGGATCGAACCCAGGGCCTCCCGCATGCGGGGCAAGCGCTCTACCGCTGAGCTACAATCCCAGCCCCTGTATTATTTTTTTTATTATCTTGAAATAGAGTCTTGCTGAATTATCCAGGATAGCTTTGAACTTGATCCTTCTGCCTCGGCCTCCAGAATAGTCTGGTACTAACTGCTCCAGGTTGGATAACTTTTTTTTTTGGTACCAGGGGTTGAACCCAGGAGGCAGTTAACCACTGAATCACATCCCCAGCCCTATTTCGTGTTTTTATGTAGAGACAAGGTCTCACTGAGTTGCTTAGCATCTTGCCCTTGCTGAGGCTGGCTTTGAACTCGCAAGTCTGTCTCAGCCTCCCAAAATGCTGGGATTACAGGCATGCGCCCCGGCGCCCCGGCTGCTCTCATTACTTTCTGTACTTCCATTATAGCAATCAGTTGTTTTTATGTATTTTTGTTTTCCTCAACTGCTAGCAGGCTCCTTAAAGCTGCAATATTTAAAAGTTGAGGCTTTAATTCCCCTTTTAGTGGGATTTGAGCCTAGGAAACAAGTTGCACGGTAGTACCTTATAATTTATGATTTAAAATGACGCCCCAAGCCGGGCGCGGTGGCTCAAGCCTGTAATCCCAGTATGTAGGGAGGCTGAGACAGGAGAATCGCGAGTTCAAAGCCAGCCTCAGCAACGGCGAGGTGCTAAGCAACGCAGTGAGACCCTGTCTCTACATAAAACACAAAATAGGTGTGGGGATGTGGCTCAGTGGTCGAAGGCCCCCGAGTTCAATCTCCAGTATAAAAAAAGAAAGAAAATAGTGGGGCTGGGGTGGTGGCTCAGTGGTAGAGCACTTGCCTAGCATGCGTGAGGCATTGGGTTAGATCCTCAGCACCACATATAAATAAAAAATAAAGGTCCATCAACAACTGAAAAAAATTAAAAAAAAAAAAGAAAAGAAAATACGACCCAAACATTGTTTCCAAACTTTTTGGTAGTGCTGGGGGCTGAAACCAGGGTCTCCAGCCGGCCAGGCAAGCATTGTGGGTTTTTGTTTTTGTTTTTTTTGGAACTGGGGACAGAACCCAGGGGCGCTCAACTCTTGATCCACATCCCCGGCCCTTTGTAGTTTTTATTTTTATGTCTGGCTAAGTTCCTGAGCCTTTGAACTTCTGATCCTCCTGCCTCAGCCTCTGGGATTACAGGCGTGTGCCACAGCGCCCGGTTTCCCCAACGTTTTATAGAGTTTTTCTCAAGTCTCCTTGTTCTAATTAGCTGTGCACGGATTTCTTCCTTACTCTTTCGTTAAGGGGTCTCTGGTAAGCCACGGTTTTGTTTCTCTTGGTTACTATCCCACACTAGACCTTATCCCAGTGTGCTGCACGAAGCCACAGTCCAAGACCTAATAGTTTAAAATAGATGGACAGGTGGGCAGCCACCCCGCGAGGATGTGCGTGGAGACCCCGAGTCTAGTATGAGACTCCCCTCAAATAGCCTTCCGATCTCACCTAAGAGCCCTCTAGACTCAAAGCAGAGGCCAAGGCCCGCCCCCAAAGGCAAACGCTCCTCCTCTGCGAAAGTCCTCGCACTTTCGCTGCCCTAGACAGGATCCCCCATCTTCACCGAGGTGGGCCCAGGCCCTCGATTCTGAAGTTTGCCCTTATCTGCAAATTTCACGAGCACAGGCTTTTCACGTCTTTTTGCGACGAACTGTTTCCTCAGTGGCTTCATTTATCCACTCAAAAGAAACTAATGCCCCGTTTCTCTAGTTCCCCAACTCTGCCTTCCCCGCGCCTCAGCCTTCCTCCCACAATAAATACAGCCGTTTGCTCAGGGAAATCGCCCAAGGCGCGTGGCCGGGCGGTTAGGCAGCCAACGGTTTTCTAACGCGAGAGGGGAGCGCGGGAGAAGAGGCGGGAACAAACCAGCCACCGGAGGCGGTGAGAGGGCGAAGGGCGGGGCCAGCGCCGGGAAGGATCGCGAAAGAGCTGGGTGGCCCCGCCCTTTCCGTAGATATCTCTAGAAAGCCGCGCAGGAGGCCAAAAACAAAGACTGCGCACGCGCGACTGCAGGGCCCGGGCATTTTGCTGCGTCACCAGCCGCCGCCCGGCCTCACCACCCTTCGCTCGCACGCACGCACGTTCATTCTCCGTCCTCGCGCCCCTTTTCCTACACTTTCCTCTTCTCTTCGGTCGAGGAGCCGCTCTCTCCGCGCGGTGCATTCTGGGGATCTAGGTCGAGCCCGCTGCCGCCGTCGCCTAAGGAGAGCGACTAGAGGCCGCGATCGGGGAGAAAACGCCGGAGTCGCCATCGGAGAGGAGCCGATTCCCCAGCAGCCGCCGCCAGAGAGGCCCGCCCACCCGTTCGCCCGTCCCCCTGCCCCGTTCACAATGTGAGTGCGACATCCCGCCTCGGGAAGGTCGCCCCGGAGTGAGGCCGAGGCCGCTCTGGGGGTTCCTGAGCTGCAGGGAAGTGGCTCTCTGCCCTCCCCCCGCTTGCGGCCCCTTCGGCTCGCGCTCAGTGGTGGCGGTCATTCCTGCCTAGGGATGGGAGGTCCGGGATCCTTGTTCCGGTTACCGTTGGCTGGTGGAGGACATTTTTCCTCCAGATGTCTGCTTCCCTCACGTCTAAATCGTCCCTCGGCGGCCCCAACCCTGGCAGAAAGCTCACTTTTACTCCTCTTGCCGTCCGGGTCGCTCGTAACTCTCCTAACTTAGCCCTGGGTCCTAAGCTCCTGTGAGCTTTTTGCCGTGCGGACGCCCTGGAGGCGTGGACCCTCTCGGATTGCCATTTTGCCTTTTTGGGCACTCTGGTCCTGCCGCTTGGTGACGCCGGGACCAGGCCCTGGGTCAAGGTACCTGTAGTGAGTGCCCTCTGAAGCTGATGTTCCTGGTGTTGCACCACGCGGCCCTCCGCCGTGAGCGGCAGGTACTGCTAGGCAACTAGAGGGAGGCCACGCAGTCTCCACAACTTACTTCCTCTCCTGTTTCTTGAGTGTGGGTCCTTCTAGGCCGTTTCCTAACTGTAGTTTCTTGAAAAGAATGAAGGTTGCCTAAACTCAGGCTCTTCCCCGGGATCGAGAAGTTACAAGGTAGTTCTGCACGTGTCGAGTCGGAAAGATATGTGTGTGGACGTTTTCTGTGTTCCACGTTAAACTTTAGGTGAGGTTTCATTATTCTCTCAATGAGAGGGTGAAATAGATAATGTAATTACATTCTTAAAGTGCTTAACTTTATGTTTATTACAGGTTCGTTAGCAGTTTTTTTTCCTTCCACTGTGCTTGGGGTCAAACCCAGGCCCGCACATGGTAGGCAAGCGCTTTACCATCGAGCTACAACCCAAAGTTCCAGGTTCTTTAGCTGTCCTAATTTAATTACGGCAAAGGAAAACCTTAGCGATTTTAATCAATTTAGAATTCTTGGGGTGGGGTTGTGGCTCATGTCAGAGCGCTTGCCTAGCGTGTTTGAGGCACTGGGTTCGATCCTTAGCACCACATTAAAAAAATAAAAATAAAGACACTGTGTCCATGCATAACTAAAAAATATTTTAAAAAAAATTCTTGGCACTATTTTCCAGGCCTTACTTTTTCAGGAAAAGCTTGTGATTTTTCAGATGTGAGAACAGATTTTCCAGTGGGGGGACTAACTCCAAAGTCACGTATGCAGAACAATTTTTTTTTATAGAAAGCAATATATTTTCAAGGGCTTAATTATGTATTTTATTTCTTTTGGTACTGGAGATTGAACTCAGGGGTACTCGACCACTGAGCCACATCCCCAGCCTTATTTTGTGTTTTATGTAGAGACAGGGTCTCACTGAGTTGCTTAGTTGCTTAGCACCTCGCTGTTGCTAAGGCTGGCTTTGAACTCGCGGTTCTCCTGTCTCAGCCTCCCTAAGTGTGATTATGTATTTTATAAGGCTAGAAATCTAAATAAACATCAGGTACACTGCTATCAGTTGATGGCTGAGACCTCCAGGAGAAAACCTGTTTCACTATAAGGGTATATATTAGAACTTTGCAGGATTCCTCACCCACTCCAAAGTGACTTCTAATAGAGTTTACTTTGGGGGGGGGGTACCAGGAGTTGAACTCGGGTAACTTGGCTACATCCCAAGTCCTATTTTGTGTTTTATGTAGAGAGACCATCTCACTGACTTCCTTAGCACATCACTGTTGCTGAGGCTGGCTTTGAACTCCCGATTCTCCTGTTTCAGCCTCCCAAAGTGCTGGGATTACAGGCATGCGCCACCGCACCCAGCTTAAGAGTTTCCTTCCTTAAGAAAATTTAAATTCATGTGAAACGTCATCTTTTTAATTTTTATATTTGGTCGTGCTGGGGATTGCACCCAGGGCCTTGTACATGCGAGGCAGGCACTACCAACAGAGCGAGATCCCCAACCCCCTCTTCTGCCTTTTTTTGCCTTCCAAATTTAATGTAGCAGGGATTCGTGGTTTTTTATTTGTTTGTTTCTTTGATTAGTTTTTTTTTTGGGGGGGGGTACTAGGGATTGAACTCCTTACTCCACCACTGAGCCACATCCCCAGCCCTGTTTTGTGATTTTATTTAGAGACAGGGTCTCACTGAGTTGCCTTAGCAACTTGCTGAGGCTGGCTTTGAACTTGGGATTCTCTGGTTTTAGCTTCCCAAAGTAGCGCTGGGATTACAGGCATGCACCACTGTGCCCACCTGGATCCTCAGTTTTAAAATTGCCCTCCCCCACCAGGGATTGAACCCAGGGGATTTTATTTAGAGACAGGGTCTCTCTGAATTGCTTTGGGCCTTAGTTGCTGAGGCTGGCTTTAATCCTCCTGGTCCACTGGAATTACAGGCCGGCACCACCATGCATGGCTAAAAATGCCTTTTATGCTTTGAAAATTGTAAGGAGAAAGTGAATTATAGGATAAAGCATAACCAGTTTAACAGTAGTGTAGTCAAAATATCTTTTCATGAAGAAATACTGTGTTTGAAGTGGCTTGATTTGAAACACTTTCTGGACATCAGATAAAGTAAGTAAAATGTCAAGTTCTGTAAAAATATATGAAAGGTGTAGCAATCAATATTCCCCAAAGCATTTTCTCTTTACCTTCACATTTATTCTTGAAGAGATCAGGTACCTTTCTTTCCTTTTTTTTTTTTCCTTCTGGTACCAGGAAGTGAACTTGGGTGCTCCACCACTGAGCCACATCCCCAGCCCTATTTTGTGTGTTATGTAGAGTTAGGGTCTCACTGAGTTCTTTAGTTCCTCTCCGTTGCTGAGGCTGGCTTTTTTTTTTTTTTTTGGTACCGGGGATGGAACTCAGGGGCACTCGGCCACTGAGCTACATCCCCAGCCCTATTTTGTGTTTTATGTAGAGACAGGGTCTCACTGAGTTGCTTGGTGCCTCGCCGTTGCTGAGGCTGGCTTTGAACTCTGATTCTCCTGTCTCAGCCTCCCAAAGTGCTGGGAATACAGGCAGGCACGGCTAGAGAACAGGTACATTTCTTTAAAAATGTTCGGTATGGGGCTGGGGTTGTGGCTCAGTGGTAGAGCACTTGCCTCAGCACGTGAGGCACTGGGTTTGATTCTCAGCACCACATACCAAATACATAAATAAATAAATAAAAGGTTTAAAAAAATCTTATCAAAAATGCTCAGTATGTGCCATCTTGTCATCTTGTAAACTCTTTGGGACGTCCTATCCAGCTAGTTGAATCTTATGAGTCAGTTATTTGGATTGGAAGAGTCCTGTAATGGGTCATCAGTTGTACAAAGAATCCATCTGATAAGAGTTTGGTTTGGGGCTGTAGCTGAGGCTGTAGCTCAGTGGTAGAGCGCTTGCCTTGCTTGTATGCATGAGGCACTGGGTTCGATCCTCAGCACCACATATAAGTAATAAATGAATAAAAGAAAGATCCATCAACAAAAAAAAATATTTTAAAGGAGTTTGGTTTGTTGTCTGTTATGAAGTTGTTTTTTTTTTTTTTTTTTTTTTGATACTGGAGATTGAACCCAGGGTCACTCTACTGCGGAGCCACATCCCCAGCCCTATTTTGTGTTTTATGTAGAGACAGGGTCTCACCGAGTTGCTTAGTGCCTCGCCCTTGCTGAGGCTGGCTTTGAACTTGCAATTCTCCTGTCTCAGCCTCCCTAAGTGCTGGGCTTACAGGCTTGCGCCACCGAGCCCGGCTATGTTATAAAGTTTTTTAGACGTGAAGAGAGATCTGTGCTGGCTGTCTTGGGGGTTTTTTGTTTGTTTGTTCCTTTTTTATTTTTTTTTCCATGTAGAAACTTTATTTTTGTTTTTGGTACTAGAGATTGAACTCAGGGCCACTGAGCCACACCCCCAGCCCTGTTTTGTGTTTTTTGTAGAGACAGGGTCTCACTGAGTTGCTTAGTGCCTCCCCGTTGCTGAGGCTGGCTTTTTTCCAAACCTTTATTTTATTTATTTATGTATTTAGTATGTGGTGCTGAGGATCGAACCCAGTGCCTCACGCCTGGCTCTACCACTGCGCCACAACCCCAGCCCCCTGAGGCTGGCTTTGAACTCGCTATTCTCCTGTCTCAGCCTCCCAGGCGTGCGCCACCACCCCTGGCTTGCCATGAGAAACTTGGTGATATCCTAGTTGAAATTATTGGATTACAAAGTTTTTTCAAGTACTTTATGTAAAAATCTCCTGATTTCACATCTACCTTGGAGAATGCCGATTTTGTTCTTTTTCTTCTTTTTTTCTCCTGCATATCTAACCTAGGGCCTCCATGTTAGGCAAGCTCTATCTCTGTGCTACGTCCCTAGCCCCCAAAACTGGGTTTTAATACATCTGAGCATGGCTGAGAACATGCAAAAGCTGCTCCCAAGGCTGAGGCAGGAGGATCACAGCCTTCCAGGCAACTGAGAAACTGGCTCAAGATTTAAGGAATGAGGGTTGTTGTGTTTCTGGTCGTGTGGCCTTGGGCTTAGTCCCTACTGCACGCACACCCCCAAAGACCTTGTACCAACCTAATGTATGGTGGGGCTACTTTGCACTTCTCTATAAATTATTACTATGTAGGAGCAGTTAAACATAGGCGTAGAACTAGTTTTACTTACTTTTGAGATACTTGGCGCCTGTGTCTTTGAATGTATTTTCTGGAAACATATTGTTTCTGTAATATTGTTTAAAATCTTACCTTGCTATATCACTCAGCTTTGTAGGATTAAACCCCCAAAATTATCAGCTTTCAGCCTTCAAAATAGTCAGTGAGCATATTGTATACAGTTAATTTCTCTAAGGTAGAAAAGATTAAGTGATGTTGGCCTTTGTTCAGTGTTGATTTCCTAACTCCTGTAACCTGGCAACTGGATTTTCTTTTTTTCTTGCTCTGTTAGACTTTAACTAGAAGACATTAACTGAAAATGACAAAACCACATGCATGCAAGCCACTATTTTATTAAGATTGGCCTGTTTGATTTTCACAGAAAATTTAGATGCCTACGTCATTTTGGGGTTTGGGTATTTATAGTGATTGTCCCCTTTCAGGAAAACATACCTTTGTAATATCAGTTCTTTAGAATCAACCTGTTTTTTTTTTTGTTTTTGTTTTTGCACTGGGTATTGAACTCAGACACTCTGCCACTGAGCCACATCCCCAGCCCTATTTTATATTTTATTTAGAGACAGTCTCACTGATTTGCTTAGCAGCTCGCTAAATTGCTGAGGCTTGCTTTGAACTGCTACCTTTTTGCATTCCTCCTGCCTCTGCCCCCTGGGATTATTGGCCAGCCTTTTTTATTTTGAGACAGGTTCTTTTTCTTTTTCTTTTTGTACTGGGGATTGAATTGAGGGGTACTCAACCACTGAGCCACATCCCCAGCCCTGTTTTGTGTTTTGTTTAGGGACAGGGTCTCACTGAGTTGCTGAGGCTGGCTTTGATCTTGATATTCTCCTGTCTTGGCCTCTGAAAGTGCTGATATTATAGGCTGCGCCCAGCTTGAGGCAGGTTCTTGTTAAATTTTTTTAAATGTTCTTTTAGATGTTAATGGACCTTTTATTTTATTCATCTATTTACGTGCTGTGCTGAGAAACCCAGTTTGGAGGCTGCCTTTCAACTGCAGTTCTCCTACCTCAGCCTCAGATTACAGGCCTCTGCCACTACACCTGGCCTTATCTGGGGTTGTTTTTGTTTTGTTTTGTTTTTGTGCCAGGGATTGAACTAGGGCACTGGAACACTGAGCCACATCCCCAGCCCTGTTTTGTGTTTTATTTAGAGACAGGGTCTCACTGAGTTGCTTAGCACCTTGCCAGTTGCTGAGGCTGGTTATGAACTTGCAATCCTCCTGTCTCAGCCTCCTGAGTGCTGGGATTACAGGCAGGTGTCTGGCCTTATCTGAGTTCTTAAATGGAGAATTTTTACGTCAGTAATTTTACTATGAAAATACAGAATATGTTGTATTAAACTTTTTTATGGGTAGAGTGTGATAGGGTTTTCTTTTTTTTTTTGGATAGTGGGGATTGAATTTAGGGGCACTGGACCACTGAGCCACATCCCCAGCCCTATTTTGTGTTTTATGTAGAGACAGGGTCTCAGTGAGTTGCTTAGAGCCTCGCCATTGCTGAGGCTGGCTTTGAACTTGGGATTCTCCTGTCTCAGCCTCCCAAAGTGCTAGGATTACAGGCATGTGCCACCAGGCCTGGCTGAGTGTGATAGATTTTATAGATTTATTTATTTATTTTTAAATATTTTTTCGTTGTAAATGGACCTTTATTTTATTCATATATTTATATGTGGTGCTGAGAATCAAACCCGGTGTCTAATGCTTCATGCGTTCTGCCACTGAGCCACACCTCCAGGCCATGATTTATTTATTTATTTTGGCGTTGAAGATTGAATCCAGGTGTGCATAACCAGTGTGCCACTCTTGCCCCTTTTATTAAATTTTGAGACAGTTTTTCGAAATTGCTTAGGGCCTCACTTTGCTGAGGCTGGCCTCAAATTGCTGATCCTTCTGCCTCAGGAGTTGCTGGGGTTATAGGAAGGTACAGCAGCCAAGCTCAGTGGTCATCATAGAACTAAAGTATGTGGCTGGACACAGTGGTGCATGCCTGTAATCCAGCGGCTCAGGAGGCTGAGGCGGGAAGATGTAGAGTTCAAAATCTTACATGTTTAAATATCTAAAAGTTATTGGGTCTAGGGTTGTAATTCAGTGGTACAGCGCTTGCCTAGCATGTGTGAGGCACTGTG
>PVHX01015399.1:19081-47342 GCA_004024805.1 Geosciurus inauris
TTTTTTTTTAATTTGCAGATGAACACAATGTCTTTATTTTATTGCTTTGTATGTGGTGCTGAGGATCGAACCCAGGCCCTCAGACGTGCGAGGCAAGCGCTCTACCGCTGCGCTACAATCCCAGCCCCTCCATCTACTCTTGAAACAGGAAGAGGATTAGAAGGTCAAGGCCAGCCTCAGCAGTTTAGCCAGAGCTGTTTCAAAATGAAAGATAAAGTGTTGGGGATGTAACTCAAATGGTAGAGCACTGGTGGATTCAGTCCTTAGTACCACAAAAGAAAGTCTCTGAGAAAGCCATGCATAATCTTGTCTTTGATTTCATATTTCATTAATTAAGGCTTTGCTATATTTTAGAAAGTCTGGAAAATTACCATCAAGTCAGTATATATACTCAAAGTACCTTTGACTTGTTAATGAGTTCTTTATTTTAGGAATATTTAGCTTATTGGCTAGTTTGGATTGAGCTACGTCTAATTGTGTCAAAACTATAGAACTTTAGGTTCCCTTCAACTGATTGTACTTGTTAACCCCCTACTTTTTGTTTTTGTTTCTTTGTTTAAGGAGGTTGACTTTTCAGTAAAATTCTTTTTTGGGGAGTGTACCAGTGATTGAACTCAGGTGGGTACTCAACCACTGAGCCACATCCCCAGCCCTATTTTGTGTTTTATTTAGAGACAGGGTCTCACTGTGTTGCTTAGCACCTTGCAATTGCTGAGGCTGGCTTTGAGCTCTCCTGTCTCAGCCTCCCAAAGTGCTAGGATTACAGGTGTGTGCCACCATGCCTGGCTTCAATAAAATTCTTTATATTTTCTGTTTATAGTTAATTTCTGTGTACAGATAAAATGGCTGTGTGTGGGGCCTGGGGTTGTGGCCCAGTGGTAGAGTGCTTGCCTAGCACATATGAGGCACTGTTTGATCCTCAGCACCACATTAAAAAAATAAAAGTATTAGCCGGGTGCGGTGGCTCAAGCCTGTAATCCCAGCACTTAGGGAGGCTGAGACAGTAGAATCGCGAGTTCAAAGCCAGCCTCAGCAATGGCGAGGCACTGAGCAACTCAGTGAGACCCTGTCTCTACATAAAACACAAAATAGGGCCGGGGATGTGGCTCAGTGGTCAAGTGCCCAAAGATGCTAGGGATCAAATTCACAACCTCAGCAAATGCTGGGCAAACACTGTACCACTCACCTGCATTCCCAGCAAAACTTAGTAGATTTTATTATTAAAGATTGTTGTTAGTGTATCTTTGTACTGCATTTTACAGTCCTTTAGATATGCTTACAAAAGAACTCCCCTTTGGTACCAGGGATTGAACCCAGGGGTGCTTAACCACTGAGCCACATCCCCAACCCTTTTTGTTTTTTGAGACAGGGTCTTGCTCAGTTGCTAAGGGATCCTCCTACCTCCTGAGCCCTTGGATTACATGCATGTGCCACTGCGCCTGGCCTCACTCCTTTTGAGACTGGGTCTTGCTAAATTGCCCAGACTGACCTCAAACTTTGGGATTCTCCTGTCTCAGCCTTCCCAGTTGCTGGAGATAATAGCAGTGCGTCAGAGTGCCCAACTGAACAATTTTATTAAATGACCATTTTTGCTGTTTTCTCGAGTACATTTGACTATAGATTAAGATGCTAATATTTTGTAATGAGATGATAGCATCCTAATTTTTTCCACAGTGATTTTGAGGTATTGTACATACCACATTTATGTAGAAACCTTGATGAGCTGATTTTTATTTTAGTTTGTTTTGTTTTTTTGTTGTTGTTGATGGACACAATGTCTTTATTTTATTGCTTTGTATGTGATACTGAGGATCAAACCCAGGGCCTAACACATGCGAGGCAAGCATTGTACCACTGAGATACAATCCCAGCCCCTTATTTTAGTTTTTAATTGACACGTAATCATACTGATGGGGTACAATGTGGTTTTTAAAAACATTTCTTTTTAGATATACATTATAGTAGAGTTTATTTTGACATATGCATACATGCAGTATAGCTTACTCTAATTAGGATCCTGTTCTTGTGGTTAGAAACCTTGATTTGTGGGCTGGGGTTGTAGCTCAGTAGTATAGAGTGCTTGCCTAGCATGTATGAGGCACTGGTTTCAATCCACAGAACCACATAAAAAATCAATAAAATAATTAATTAGTTGTCCATCTACAACTAAAAATATTTTTTAAAAGCCCTTGATTTGCCGGGCGCAGTGGCTCAAGCCTGTAATCCTAGCACTTAGGGAGGCTGAGACAGGAGAATCGCAAGTTCAAAGCCAGCCTCAGCAGTGGTGAGGTACTAAGTGACTCTGAGTTCAATCCCCAGTACCAAAAATTAAAAAAAAAAAAGCCCTTGATTTGTAATGAAACTTATCTGGACACTGCTGTGAAAAGAAAGATTTTAAAAATAGCTGGGGGGGATATGATGAATTCTGTGTGAAGAAAATCTATATGCATTTATGTATATATGTATATGAGGTTGTGATAAATGTATTTCAGTGAGTCGGGTTATAATAGTAACTAAGATTTATAGGCCTTTCATAGTCTGAAAACTTATTTTGGCTTGTGTAGGGGATTGAACCCAGAGACGTTTTGTCCTTAGTGTTGGATGTGGCAACAAGCTATATGCTATAGCATTCTATTATATCCACTGTTCCTTGAGGATAGAACCCAGGGCTTTGCACATGCTAGTTGAGTGCTCTGCCACTGAGCTGCATTCCATACCATGTTTTGTTTTGTTTTGGTACCTGGGATTGAAACCAGGTGCACTTAATTACTGACCCACATCCCCAGCCCTTTTCATTTTCTGTTTGAGACAATCTTGTTTAGTTGCTTAAGACCTTGCTGAGTTGTCTGGTTTGTTTTTTTTTTTTTTTTTTGGTAGTGGGGATTGAACCCAGGGGCACTTGACCACTGAGCCACATCCCCAGCCCTATTTTGTGTTTTATGTAGAGACAGGGTCTCACTGAGTTGCTTAGCGCCTCACCATTGCTGAGGCTGGCTTTGAACTTGCGATTCTCCTGTCTCAGCCTCCCTAAATACTGGGATTACAAGTGTGAGCCACCACGCCAGGCTAGTTGTCTGGCTTTGAAAACTGCTGGGATTAGAGGCATTAGCTTCCCTGGTTGTGTCCATTTTTAAACTGTGGTGCTTATAATTATCTACATATTAGGATTAAAAGCTACCTGATTAAGACCTATAGAAAAGAATTTTAAGCATAATAATTTAATTCCTTCATTTGACATTATATAGCCCTAATACTGAGCTTAGAAATGCTGGTCAGAAGAGCATGAAAGCTGGGCGCAGTGGCACAAGCCTGTAATCCCAGCACTTAGGGAGGTTGAGACAGGAGAATCGCGAGTTCAAAGCCAGCCTCAGCAATGCAAGGCACTAAGCAACTCAGTGAGACTCTGTCTCTACGTAAAACACAAAATAGGGCTGGGGATGTGGCTCAGTGGTCGAGTGCCCCTGAGTTCAATCTCCAGCACCAAAAAAAAAGCATGAACTGTTCCATTGGGTTTATTTTGTTTTGCTTTAAGTAGTGGACTTACATAGTGAATGGAGAGGTGTCAACAATTTTTACATCGGTAGATATATTTTTATTAAAGTGAATTAGTAGATTGTCACTGTGGTGTGAATTTTGCCAGTGCTACTATAAAGGTGCAAGATAAATCGAATATGATTAGTGTGGGGCCTAGAGGTAAAGCTAAGTTAATCTCTCGGTGGGCTAATAGGAGAAAAGGAGATATTACGAACTTTGTGGAAGACAAAAGGATATTTCATAAACATTGATTCCCTTTTCAAATGAGTGAATGTATGCATTTATTACTAGTTTAGATCCGGTGTAGGGCATTCAGTCTCCCATCCCTGAATTGTATTTATCTCTGTCCCAATTTTTATTTTCAGCAAGCACTGAAAAATGTAGAAGCCATTTTTGTCTTGAGACCTTACCCCATTGCTTAAATAATTTAAATTTCTTTAATGCCTAGGAAATTGTTGTATTAGTTTGGTAAGGCTGCCATAACAAAGTATCGTGGACTGGGTGACTTAAACAACAAAATTTATTTCCTCACAGTTATGGAAGTCCAAGATTAAGGTTGCCAACAGGGTTAGCAACCCTGAGGCCTCTCTCCTGGCCTTTCTGGTTGCCATCTTGTGTCTTTCTCAGTAATTATGTGTCCTAATCCCTTCTTAGAAGGTACTTCATATTGGATTAGAACCTACTGGAAGATCTTGTTTTCACTTAATTACCTTAAAAAAAAAAAAAACAAGGCAGCCAGGCCTGGTGGCACACACTTGTAATCCCAGCACTTTGGGAGGCTGAGACAGTTGAATTGTGAGTTCAGAGCCAGCCTCAGCAAAGGCAAGGTACTAAGCAACTCAGTGAGACCCTGTTTCTAAATAAAATACAAAAAATAGGGCTGGGGGCTGGGATTATAGAGTACTTGCCTCGCATGCATGAGGCCCTGGGTTCAATCATCAGCACCACATAAAAAGAAATAAAATAGAGATATTGTGTCCATCTACAACTAAAAAATATTAAAAAATAAAACAGGGCTGAGGGTGTGGCTCAGTGGTTGAGTGCCCCAAGTTCAATCCCCGGTAAGTGAGGTGGGGGTGGGGTGGGGGACAAGACTCCAAATATAGTCACTTTCTGAGGTACTTGGGATTAGGACTTTATATATTTAGGGAGAAAACAGTTCATTGCATAATGGTGATACAAATCTAGATAATTTGTTGTAAATCTGAAGAAAGTAGATGCATTTTTTTTCCTTGTTCTGGTGTCTTTAATATGAACAGAAATTGGACATAACTTTCCTATGTTCTTTTATGAATATACCACCAGTATAACTTCATATCATGTAGTACCATAAGAATGAGAAGTTATAATCCATGCATATATGTGTCAAAATACATTTTACTGTTAGATGTAACTAAAAACAACATAAAAATTTAAAATAATAAAAAAGTAAAAATTGAGCATTCATACACACAAATAGAAACAAACTGAAGAGCTAATAAATTCGGTTTAACTAGGCCACTGCTACTAAAGGCTTTTTGGGGGTGTGTGTACACTTGTGATTGAACCCAGGGATGTTCAAAAACTGAACCAGTCACCAGCCCTTTTTATTTTTTATTTCGAGTCTCGCTGAGTTGCTGAAAGCCTCACCAAATTGCTGAGGCTTGCTTTGAACTTGTGATCCTCCTGCCCCAGCCTCCCAAGTTGCTGGGATTATAGGCCAATGCCACCATGCCAGGCTCCCTTTTTTTTGGAGACAGTCTACTAAGTTGCTTAGGGTCTCACAAAATTGCTGAAGCTGTTTTATTTTTTAGTTGTTGATAGACTTTAATTTGTTTACTTACTTATTTTTTGTAACAGGGATTGAACTCAAGGACACTTTACCTCTAAGTCATATCCCCAGCCCTATTTTGTGTTTAAATTATTTAGACAATGAGTCTTACCAAGTTGCTTAGCGCTTCCACTTGCTGAGGCTGGCTTTGAACTTGCAATTCTCCTGTCTCAGCCTCCCAAAGTGCTGGAATTACAAGCATGCGCCATGCCCTGCTTCTGTAAGCCCTTAATACACAAATCTCTTAGGTATGTTTTAGTCAGGAGTAATTTTTTGTTACGATGGCCAGAATTTGTCACTAGCCTGAAAGAGCTACTTTATGGACTTATTTAACATTTTCTGTTGCCTTATATTTCATGTAAACTGGAATTAAGCTAAGGTTGGTTGGTTGGTTTGTTGATTCATGTATTTGGGTACTGGGGATTGAACCCAGGTTCACACATGGTAAGCAAGTGCTCTTGTTTGTGCTCAGCTGCATCCCCAGCTCCAACAGTCAGTCATTCCTTTGTTTGCTCAGATGGTCTCTTTCTAATGGCAGGAACTTTAGGTTGCCTCTTTCTTGTTTTTATTTTGCATAAGGGGGATTGAGCCTAGGGCACTAAACCACTAAGCTACATTCCCATACTTGTTTTTTATTTTGAGACAGGCTCTGTTAAGAGGCCTAAACTTGCCTCTTGCTTTAGCCTCCTGAGTTTCTGGGATTATAGGTGTGCACCACTATGTCCAGCTGTTGGCTCCTATTTTGACTGACCTCATGGTCTTCAAAGCTTCATTTGTGCTGGGTGCAGTGGCTCACACCCACACTTCCAGTGGCTCTGGAGGCAGAGGCAAGAGGATTGCTAGCCTCAAAGCCAGCTCAGCAAAAAGTGAGACGCTAAGCAACTTAGTGAGACCCTATCTCTAAATAAAATACAAAATAGGGACGTGGGATGTGCCTTGACTAGCCTCACCCCACCAAACCGCCAAGATTGCAGTCATGCACTACCACTCCTGGGGATGTGGCTCAAGGTCCAGTGCCCCTGAGTTCAATGGGGGGGGGGGGGCACCGTGGGAGGGGCACTTCATTTGCACAAAATGGCCCAAGTTAATATATCCCACCTTAGATCTGGCATCAGGCATTTATGTAAATGAACTCTGGTTCCTTTTAGTTGGGAATTTATTTTGGCACCTGTAGAGTTCTTTGCTTCCAGTTGTTATCTCTAATGTGTGGATTGTTTTGCCTCCAGTTCTGGGGATTGAACCTAGGACTTTGTGCATGCTAGACAAGCATTCTACCACTGAGCTACATCCCTAGGTTCATTAATGCTGTTTTAAAAATAGGACCGTGAGGCATTACCATAGGATTTTTTTTTTTAGGGCGATGGTGGTTCTGGGGATGGAACGTGGGACCTTATACATGCTGAGCACATGTTCTACCACTGAGCTATACCACCCCCCCATCTGTCCCCTGGTTCCGTATATATTAAGGCAGCAAGTGTTTTCAGTTAACCACAACACATTACCACATACAAAGAACATTGTTTTGGCAAGAAAATTAATTTAGAAATATTATGTGGCCTATTGAAGAACTAAGTCACTGGCCTGGGGTTGTGGCTCAGTGGTAGAGCGCTTGCCTCAAAGGTATTGTGTCCATCTACAACTAAAAATTTTAAAAAATTTAAAAAGTTAATATGATTAGGTATATTAGCATTACTAACATTCTAAGTTGTAGTTTCTTACTCCACAGAAGTTTGGGTAGGCTTTTTATCTTTTCACATTTTTAAAATTGGTGCATTACTGTACATAATGATGGAATTTGTTGTTACATAATTGTACATGCATATGTATAACATCATAATTTGGCCATTATCACTCCCCAGCACCATCCTTCAGTAGTCGTCTTTTTAAAAATTTAATTTAATTTTATTTATATGTGGTGCTGAGAATTGAATCCAGGGCCTCACACATGCTAGGCAAACACATTACCACTGAGCCACAACCTCAGCCCCAGTAGTCTTTTTTTTGAAGGGCATCTAAAATCTTAAAACTTAAAAAAAAAAAAAAAATGATTTCAATAACTGCAAACTGGTATAGAGATGTGGCTTAGTGATAGAGAACTTGCCTAGCATGCACAAGGCCACGTGGTTCTATCCCTAACACCACCACAAAAATCCTGCCAGTGGATGCTTAGAAAGATTGTTTTTTTATAAGCTGCCAAGGAACCCCAACCTTTCTCCTTTGCCCTTCTGAGTTGTTGAGATTACAGTTGTGCTCCACCACATGCAGCAAAGAGATACTTCTTCACCCTTGCTAACTTGCTGGTGTCTTAAATTTGGAAACTATCAAGTGTATTAGCTTTTCATTGCTGTAATAGAGTGGGGTTGTGGCTCAGCGGTTGAGTGCTTGCCTCTCATGTGTGAGGCACTCGGTTTGATCTTCAGCACCACATAAAATAAAGGTATGTGTTGCCATCTACAACTAAAAAAATATTAAGAAAAGAAAACTAACAAGCTGAGTGCGGTGGCGCAAGCCTGTAATCCCAGCACTTTGGAGGCTGAGACAGGGGAACCTCGAGTTCAAAGCCAGCCTCAGCAAAGGCGAGGCACTAAGCAACTCAGTGAGACCCTGTCTTTACATAAAACACAAAATAGTGCTGGGGATGTGGCTCAGTGGTCAAGTACCCCTGAGTTCAATCCCTGGCACCGAAAAAAAGAAAACAAGAACAATAAGAGAAGGAAAAGTTGATTTTGGGCTCAAAGTTTCAGTTGGACATACATGGTGGTTCAACTCCATTACTCCACTACTCTAGAACCAAGGTGAGGTAGAGAATAGTGGTGGAAGGAAACTAGGAGGTGGTTAGGAAGTAGAGAGAGAAAGGGAAAGGAGCCACAGGGAATATGAACCTTTGCAGGGCAGGTCCCGGGTGACCTACCTCCTTCAGCCAACCCAGCCTGCCTACAGTTTACCACCCAGTTGGTCCATACAAAGCAGGATAGACTGAATAGCTTAGAGCTTTTGTGATCTAAATAGATTCATCTGTGAACATTGCTGCAGTAAATATGAGCTTTGGGGGGGATACTTCATAACTAAACCATAACGTGTACATTTTTTTGTTCTGTTTTTAACTTACTTGAGATCTGATATAAATGTGATTAGTCACATGCATTAACACTCTTGGTTTTTGTGTGTTTGATACCAGGGTTTGAACCCAGGGATGCTTAACTATCAAGCCACATCCCAGCCCGTTTTTATATTTTATTAGAGACAGGGTCTTGCTGGCTTTGCTCTAAGTTGCTGGGGCTGGTTTGAATGCACAGTTCTCTTGCCTCATCCTTCTGAGTCACTGGGATTTCAGGCATACGCCACAGCACCCAGCTTATTTTTTTCTGTTGATTTGTTTTTTAAAGATAGCATCTTGTGGGGCTGGGTTTATGGCACAGTGGTAGCGTGCTCGCCTAGCATGTGTGAGGCACTGGGTTCGATCCTCAGCACCACATAAAAAATAAAATAAAGATACTCTGTCCACCTACAACTAAAAAATAAATATTAAAAAAAAATCATCTTGTGGGGCTGGGAATATAATATAGCTCAGTTGGTAGAGTGCTTGCCTTGCATGCACAGGGCCCTGGGTTCAGTCCCCAGCACCATACACACACACACACACACAAACACATGAAAGGCATCTTGCTATATTGCACAGGCTGGTCTTAATTTCCTGGGTTCCAGTCATCCTACCTTCAGCCAGCAGGGGAGCTAGAACTACAGGCAGGCAGGCAAGTAAGTGCCTGGTTGATTAAAACGTTGGGAATTCCAAAGTTTGGAAACAGTTATCTTGATTTATGACCTGTATTTTAATATATAACTACGACCTTTTGGTGGGGGGTAACTGAAGAGTGAACCCAGGGGCAGTTTACTACTGAGCTGCATCCCTATCCCTTTTTAATTTGTATTTTGAGACAGTCTCACAGTACAAAAAATTCAATAATCCAAACAGTTGGGAATGATGTGGTTCTGTCTCCTGTTGGTCTTTTTTTTTTTTTTTTTGGTACTGGGGATTGAACTCAGGGGCACTTGACCACTGAGCCACATCCCCAGCCCTGTTTTGTGTTTTATGTAGAGACAGGGTCTCACTGAGTTGCTTAGCGCCTCACCATTGCTGAGGCTGGCTTTGAACTCCCGATTCTCCTGTCTCAGCCTCTCTAAGTGCTGGGATTACAGGTTTGAGCCACTGTGTCTGGCTATTGGTCATCTTTTTTTAAAGCTCATTCTTTAGAGCCAAATGCTGTTCTGTGCATTTATTTATTTATTTATCTATTTATTTATTTATTTATTTTGATACCGGAGATTGAACTCAGGGGTTCTTGAGTACTGAGTCATATCCCTAGCCCTATTGTGTGTTTTATGTAGAGATAGGGTCTCACTGAGTTGCTTAGCACATCACCCTTGCTGAGGCTGGCTTTCTCCTGTCTCAGCCTCCCAAAGTGCTGGAATTACAGGTGTGCGTCACTGCGCCCGGCTTGTGCATTTAAATTTTTTTAAGAATTCTCTCTCCCCCCAGCATTGATGATTGAATCTAGCGTCTTGTGCATGCTTAACAAATACTATACCATTGAGTTATTTCCTCAGTCCGAGTTGTCCATATACCCCTAGTACTACAGATGAAACCCAGGGGTGCTGTAACACTAAGCTATGTTCCTCAGCCCTTTTTATTTTGAGACGCAGTCTCAGTTTCCCAAGCTGATCTCAAACTCTTGCCTCAGTCTCTTGAGTCTTCAGGATTATAGGTGTGTACCATACGGCCCTAGGAAGGTTGATATCCTTCTGAAACTGAACATTGTTAGAGGTCTGTTTTACTTTGGAATGTAGTTTGTTGTACTAGGGGTTGAATCCAGGTACGCTTAACCACTGAGCCATACCCCCAGCCTGTTTATTTTTTTACTTTGAGACAGGGTCTCACTAAACTGGTGAGACTGGCTTTCAGTTTGCAATCCTCCTTCCTCAGCCTCCTGAGCCCCTGGGATTCCAGGTGTATGCCACCGTGCTTGGCTACTTTATGAATCATTTTCATGAACTGTTGGAGTGGCGCAGGATGATATTTTTGTTATTGTTTTTAATTTTTAAAACAAAATCAGGTATGATGGTGCAGGTTTCTTATTCTAATGACTGGGGACACTGAGGCAAGGAGGATCAAAAGTTTGAGACTAGGGGGCTGGGGCTGTAGCTTAGTGGTGGAGTACTTGCCTAGCATGCATGAGGCACTGGGTTCAATCCTCAGCACCATGTAAATATATAAACAAATAAAGGTATAAAAATATAATAACATTTTTAAAAAGTTTGAGACTAGTATCAGCAATTTATTGAGACCCTCAGAATTTAGACCTTGTCTCAAAATAAAGGCTAGGCATGGTGGCACACACCTATAATCCCAGCAGTTTAGCAGTTTAGAGAGACTACAGGGCTGAAGCCAGGTGCAGTGGCGCACGCCTGTAATCCCAGCACTTTGGGAGGCTGAGACAGGGGAATCAATTCAGAGCTAGCTTTAGCAAAGGCACGAAGTGCTAAAACAACTCAGTGAGACCCTGTCTCTACATACAACAAAAAATAGGGCTAGGGATGTGGCTCAGTAGTCAAGTACCCCTTAGTTCAATCCCTGGTACCAAAAAAGAAAAGATAGAGCTGGAGATGTGACTCAGTGGTTAAGTGTTCCTGGGGTCAATCCTTGGTATCAAAAAAACAAAAAAAAGTGTAAAATTACAGTAAATGGCCTCAAAGCAGTTAATACTCTAAGGAGTAGAGAAATGCATTACTTATATACTAAACTTTGGATTTTAAGTAAATATTGTTAATGCATTCTGGCTTAACTTCTAATTTTCTCTTTTTGTAGGCAGCCTGCTTCTGCAAAATGGTACGATCGAAGGGACTATGTCTTCATTGAATTTTGTGTTGAAGACAGTAAAGATGTTAATGTAAATTTTGAAAAATCCAAACTCACTTTCAGGTAAGTTGCCATTTTTACAACATAAGATTAGAAGTATATTTCGGACAATTAAGTAACAGGCTTGCTTATTTTGTTTTTTCACTGAAGTTGTTACTAATCTTTGAAGAGGCTTATTTCTTTTCTTTTATACAGTTGTCTTGGAGGAAGTGATAATTTTAAACATTTAAATGAAATTGATCTTTTTCACTGTATTGATCCAAATGTAAGTAGTCTTATTGTTTTTATCTATTTAAGTGGTGGAGAAATGTACATACTTCAAGTATTCTAAGATGTTAATTTTTTAACAGTTCAAAGGCTAACAGTATAGCAGTATCTTTCTCCTTATTCTTTTTGATCTTGCTATGGTACTTGGACTTGGCAGTAGTCTTGAGGCTTGTCTTATCTAAGAATAAAATCTTTAAACATTTTGTGGTAATGCCATATTTAGTTAAGTTCTTAAAGGTTTTATATCTCCTTGTGCAAGCAAGGGAAAAAAAATAATACCCGATTAAACAAGAATTTGGGAGTGCTTCCTCCCCTTAACCCCCAATTGGATAGTTTGAAATTTTTAGCAGTCGAGGGCCTGCTTCTTCATGTCTGGAGAACATTTAGGATAAGAAATGAAAAAAGGAAAGGTGAGAGGCAAGTAAGTGGTGGTAAGTGCCTGTAAACCCACTTACCCCTGAGAATGAGAAGAATCATTAATTAGGTAGTCAGGGCCAGCCTGGGCAACACAGTAACTATAGAACTGTCTCAAGAAAAAGAGAACAGGCTACTTTATTTATTTTTTAAAAAATTATTTCTTTTTTTTTTTTTTCAGTTGTAGATGAAACACAATACCTTTATTTATTTTTTATGTGGTCTAAGGATTGAACCTAGTGCCTCACACGTGTGAGGCAAGCACTCTACCACTAAGCCACAACCCTAGCCCGAGAACAAACTACTTTAATGATACCGAACTAATAAATGGTTTGATGGTGCATTTGTTTTTAGGATTCCAAGCATAAAAGAACGGACAGATCAATTTTATGTTGTTTACGAAAAGGAGAGTCTGGCCAATCGTGGCCTAGGTTAACAAAAGAAAGGGCAAAGGTAGGTTTTTATTTTCTTTTTTTTTAATGTTAAAAAATGAAAGATAACACTTATTTTTTAAATATTTTTTTAGTTGCCAATGGGTCTTTATTTTATTTATTTATATGTGTTGCTGAGAATCGAACCCAGTGCCTCACACATGCAAGGCAAGTGCTCTACCACTGAGTCACAACCCCAGCCCCAACACTTATTTTTAATGAGGAATATAGTGTTTTTATTTCATAGCTAAATATAAGGGCTCATAATCTTACTTTTTTTCCTCTAACACCAGATGTGGTTAGAAAATCTGTTTCTAATTGGTGTAGAATCTTCTGCATTCAAGAGAAGACTTTGGGACTGGGCATGTATATCAGTGGTATAAGGCATGTTTTGAATGCACAAGACCGTTAGTTTAATCCTCTCTACCACAAAGGGTGGTAGTGGGGGGCACACATAAATAGACATTGCATGGGAGAAGCCTTTTTTTTTGGTACCAGGGATTGAACTCGGGGGCACTCGACCACTGAGCCACATCCCCAGCCCTATTTTGTGTTTTATGTAGAGACAGGGTCTCACTGAATTGCTTAGTGCCTCGCTGTTGCTGAGGCTGGTTTTGAACTCGCGATTCTCCTGTCTCAGCCTCCCTAAGTGCTGGGATTACAGGCTTGCGCCACCACGCCCGGCAAGGAGAAGCCTTTATAAATTACTTGCTTATAATATGGGAACCTGGTTTGGTCATTGCAAAAATATATTATCCAAGTATGTGAGAATTGTTCCTACCAGTTAATTTTTGGTAGGCTCAACAGCTGAACTCTATTGATTTCATGCTGATTTTTCTATTTTTGTTTGATTTTATGAATGCACATACATGCCTGCACCCACAATAGATGTGAGCCTGAAGTTCAAAAAAATGTCTTGAGGTGTAAATTAACCTAATCATAGGGTGATGTTTGTATTGATCTATAGCTTAATTGGCTTAGTGTGGACTTCAATAATTGGAAAGACTGGGAAGATGATTCAGATGAAGACATGTCTAATTTTGATCGTTTCTCTGAGGTAAGTTCTTTTAAATGCATTCTCTAACCCCCCACCCCCAGTAATGTTTTATATGGTCATTTTAATTTGGTTTTAAAAAAACCCCCGATGGAATTCAGGATAAGCATTTTAATTTCAAGATCATTCTTTGGTAACACCGGATAATATCTCAACAATAGTAATAGTAATTTTTTAAGATTGAGTTCTCAAGTTGATGTATAAAGAAAAATAACTACAGTCAATCAAGTACAGCTAGTTACTCTAGCATTAAAATGAAATTTTTTAAAAGCATGAATGCACTACTCATAGCTTGCATTTTAGAGCTCTATAGTACAGATACAAACATTTAAACCAAGAATCATGGTGACCATTTCACTCTGAGAAGTGTGCAGGGTTATTATTGCTTTTCACAAATAGGGAGAGAGAGCCTTAAAAGAGCCTGTTTTTGTGGAGGCTGGGGGGCACAGAGAATACTGGGGCAACCCAGGGCCTTGTTTACGTGTATGCTATGCAAGCACTTTACCACTGAGATATACCCTGTATCCCTGCTAGCCCCTTGCTCTCTTGTTTTCTAAGATGTCACACATGTTACCATGGCCAAATTAAAAAAAAAAAATCACTTAATCACTAGTGGGTAGAATAGACCTTCCCAAATGTGCTAGCATAATTCTGATTAGGAAAGAGAATATTAGGGCTGGGGATATAACTCAGCGGTACAGTGCTTGCCTAACGTTCATGAGACCCTGGGTTCAATGCCCAGCACCACAAAATAATCAATTTGAGCCGGGTGTGGTGGCGCAAGCCTGTAATCCCAGCACTTAGGCTGAGACATGAGAATCACAAGTTCAAAGCCAGCCTCAGCCATGGCGAGGCGCTAAGCAACTCAGTGAGACCCTGTCTCTACATAAAACACAAAATAGAGCTGGGGATGTGACTCAGTGGTTGAGTGCCCCTGAGTTCCATCCCCGGTACCAAAAAAAAAAAAAAAAATCAATTTGCAGATAAGTCTGCACTATGAAATTTTTCAATCAATTAGATTTTATTTGTATTTCTTCCATGAAAATTAAGTAAAGAGTTGTTTCCAGCTTCGTGCATTTAGCTACTCAGTTAACATCTCACATGACTGTGGCACCTTCCTTTCAACAGAAGGGGAGGATAGTGGTTTCATGTGTTAAGTGTTGTATCTCTATTGCCATTGTATCCTCAGTACTTAACCATTGTGCATGGCATGTTTTGAGCATTTTTTTCCTGCTCAAAAATATTAATAGAGGGGCTGAGATTATGGCACAGTGGTAGTGTGCTGGCCTAGCACGCATAAGGCACTGGGTTCGATCTTCAGCACCACATAAAAAAAATAAAATAAAGATATTCTGTCACCTACAACTAAAAAATAAACATTTAAAAAAAATATATTAATAGAAGCATTCCACAGAGCCCTCAAGCAGTGTGGAAACTTTTACTACCAGTTATTCATGTCATTCAAGACCAGATTGTGCCACATGTGGTGGTACATGCCTATAATGCCAGCTACCTAAGGCTGGAGTGGTAAGGGTTGAGTTTCAGTTCAGCTTGGGCAGCATAGTGAGACCTCATCTCAAAAAAAGACAACCATGGGGGCTGGGGCTGTAGCTCAGTGGTAGAACACTTGCCTAGCATGCGTGAGGCACTGGGTTCGGTCCTCAGCACCACATATAAATAATAAATGAATAAAATAAAGATCCATCAAAAACTAAAAAAATATTTTAAAAAAGACAATGATTAAGTTGCAGAGAACTTTTATACTGACATTTGACTAAGAGTTCTCTGTGTTTATTTTTTTTGTGTGCTCCTGGGGATTGAACCCAGGCTTGGGTCAAACTAGGCAAGTAGCACAAAAGTTATACCCCTATCCTGCCCTCCTACCCCCTTTTTAGTGTACCTGGGATTGAACTCAGGAACTTATTCACTGAGTTACATCCCCAGCCCTTTTCATTTTTATTTTGAGACAGGGTCTCACTAAGTTGCTTACCCCTTTTAAACATAACATAACATGGGATCTGTCTCTCAAATTTGTGTGCAGTACAGTACTGACTGTAGGCACAATACTGTACAGCAGATCTCTGGAATTTGTTGATCTTGCTTGTATAGCTGGAACTTCATAACTGTTGAATAGAAACACAGTCATTTTCTCTTCTCCCCACAACCATCCCCAGCTCTTGGCAACCACTATCTATTCTCTTTCTGTGCTCTTGAAGACTTAAAATACCTGATATAAGCAGAATCATTCCATATTTGACCTGTGACTATTTAACAAAATGTCCTCCAGGGTCATCTATGTTGCATGAGGCAAGGTTTCCTCTTTGGTGTCTGTGGTGCTGGGGATCAAACCCAGGGCCTTCTGCATGTTGGTAAGCATGCATTCTCAGTGAGCTATGCCCCTGTCCAGAATTTCCATCTTTTTTTAAGGTTGAACACATTACATGGTATGTATGACTTAAGTTTAAGGATCCTTCCAGTTCTAAAAACTGGGTAAGCATATAATATAATATATGGCTGTGTGCATAATTTTATTTTTTAAATTTAAATATCACATAAAACTTAATTTAGGGAGAAAGTTCCTAAAGTTCCTATGATAATAGTTGTTTACTGTTGGATTACTTGTATCTCTTAAAGTAATATACTTCTTACTTTATACCAACTAAAGATGGGAAATTACTACTCCATGTAAGTATGTTCTGTTGTTAGTTTCAATTAATTGTAATTCAAGGGCATTTTCCACAATGTATACCTCTCGAATTATGTGTGTCTTCATAGTTACTACTGTTCATCTTTTGTTTGATATTCAGGCCTTTGGTACAAATTAACCATCTTAAAGGTCTTTATTTTATTTTTTTTATAGCTTTATTTTTATTTATTAATTTGTATATGGTGCTGAGGATCGAACCTGGTTCCTCACCCACACTAGGCGAGCGCTCTACCACTGAGCCACAACCCCAGCCCCTTAAAGGTCTTTATTTTAAATCATTGTATTGGCTCTTCACAACATTTAACATCACAATGAGATTACCACAATACACATGCCAAGTAGCTTAACACATAGAATTTTACAATTACAAATGAATTCCATTCTTTTCCTGCATCACAGGACATAACCATTATACAATTTTACATTTTACATTATAATAATTTTGATGGTTAATTTCTTTTTCATACATGGGTATCCTGCTGAATGAATTTTATTTATTTATTTTTATATATGTTTTTTTAGTTGTAGATGGACACAATGTCTTTATTTTATTTCTTGTTTTAATGTGGTGCTGAGGATTGAACCCAGGACCTCATGCATGTGAGGCAAGCACTCTACCACTGAGCTACAATCCCATCCCCCTGAATGGATTTTAATAACTTCACTTTTCTTCAAGGAGAAGCAAGCTTAATTTCCCTTCAAGTTCTGACAGTTTTGTGAAATTACCTAAAAATTTACCCTTTACAGAAAGGCAAGGTTCTTAAGATTTCTTCTGCATTTTTCATTTGTGGAAACCTGTGAGAAAGACTTAAGGTTTATTCTGGAGTGTGCAGCCTAATAATTAGGGCTTAATTTAACATCATTTTTAAAACTAATTTTTACACTTCAAATAGATGATGAACAACATGGGTGGTGATGAGGATGTAGATTTACCAGAAGTAGATGGAGCAGATGATGTAAGTCTACAAATGCTTTCTTTCTGTTTACTTTAATAGTGAGAAACAATGCATTTATAGGTTGTTTTATATGGACTCAAGGTTGCTTTTTTTCCTTCTTTTTGTTTTTCCTAAAAAATATAAAGGGAAAAGCAGTTTTTAAAAATGTGCCCACTTGTGATATATGGGTACTTACTAGGGAACTGGTGTTTGTGGACCATTCCCAAAGAGGCTGGATTTCATGAGAATCATTGCATGGATGCATCACTTACTTTATTCAATTAAGAGTAAATTTAGGGTGTGTGGCCATTACACAACCCTGTAATCCCAGGAATTTAGGAGGCTGGGACAGGAGGATCTCAAGTTCAAGGCCAGCCTCCACAATTCAGTGAGCCCTTTAGCAACTTGGTGAGACCCTGTCTTATAAATAAATAAAAGGGCTGGGGATGTAGCTCAGTGGTAAATTGCCCCTGGGTTAAATCCCTAGTACATGCCTGCCCCCCAAAAAAGAATGTTTAGGGATTGCTTTAAGAATGTAAGTTAAATAGGTGTAAAAGTAAACAGATATTATAAATGTATGGGGGAATATACTATAATTAGGCCATTTTCTCAACTTCTGGCATTCTGTTAATATCCAGAAAATTATCTAATATGGTTTGAAAAAATATTTCAATTTTAGTATCTAGTATTAACAATTATTGTCTTTATTGGCCTTTGTATTGAGCCATTTTTCTTTTCATTGAATGCCAAGAGAGAAGAGAACAATTTATGGAGGAATTCAAAGGGTGTGCTAAATGCTCAACAGGAAGCACACACCATTTCTTACAAGAAGTTAGATCCTCTGCTGTACATCCATTCTCCTTAGTAAGCCAGTAGATCTTAAGTTCACTGGTTAATTTCCTCTATTCAATATAACTATATCTTTGCTACTTTAGTTAAATACAGTGCTTTTGCTTCTTCAGGTAAACTGTTTAGATAATGAGGTTATTTGATCAGCTTGGTAACTTTTTTCCATTTCTCCTTCTATAGGATTCACAAGACAGTGATGATGAAAGTAAGTATTTTTATAAAAAGTATGTGTATACAATGATGTTTCATGTCAAAGGCCAAACTTTCCTCAAAGTAGAGATGTCGTCTTTTGGTAGAAAAATGATTGTTTAGCTTTTATGGCATTGAATAAATAGCCAAGGTAGAAATGTGAGTGATTTGAGCTAGTAAAACAAGCAGTTACTTACTGGGGAACTTTTTCATTCTATTTTTAGCTGCTTTTCCTATAAGAATAATATTAGTAGATTGTTCCCTTGTGATTTATACTAATTTTTAAAAAATCCTTTCAGAAATGCCAGATCTGGAGTAAGGAATGTTGTCGTCGCCTGGATTTTGAGAAAGAAAATTACTTCTCCACAAGATTTCATAATTGAGAAAATTCCTGAGTTGATAGCTCCAAAGGCAGATGCTGAATTTGCCTCCTTTAACCCATTTTTCAACTTGTTTCCCCCCCCCCCCTTTTTTAAAAGGCTTCACTAAGGGTTGATAATGTACCATTGTATGGGGCAAATTTAAGTCAGCTAAGGCACTATCCTTATGCATGAACATTTCCCAGACTTCATGAAGCTGTTGAGGTCCTAGGCAATTGATACAGCAGTTGTGATAAGTAAAAACATTTTACCTAAGTCTCCTTTACTTCATAACGTAATTACTGACATGATAGGAAGCTCTCAGCTTAGGGAAAGATAACTAAATTTTAGGTTTTAGGATATGGACTCAGAGTGGCTGAAACAAATTGGGTGACATCTTAAACTGATAACCTGCCTTTCCTCTGGTGTACCCTACAGGATTGTTACACTAAAGTTTATTTTTCAAAAATTTACTGCATATTATTGTATGTGATTACTTGTCAGTGTTCCAGATGTATCTTAGCTAAAACTAGTGAATGCCCTTAACTTAGATGGTTTTTGAAGCCTATACATTTGGTATTGTTTGGCCCTTAAGCTTTTACATCTCTTAGCATGGAGGACGAAGAAAGCTGTACATTGTTGCTTGAGAGTCTGTACATTTAGACCAGATTTGTATTTGCACTGTCAGTATGGCAAATGAGTGAAAAAATGTTAATACACTATTGGATTTTTTTATTTCTTTCTTTTCTTTTTTTTTTTTTTTTGATTCAGCTTATATCTGGCTGAAAAACCTCAATTTATGTTCATGACAGTGGGGATTTTTTTAAATGTCTACATTCTTTCTAATAAACTGTTGGAAGACTTCTTGGCTGTCCTTTTAAGTGTCTGGTTTACTGTAACTTCATGTATTTACCATTTACTGGAATTGAGTTTTTATTTCTGAGGAAGAATTTGGGGCTGTTTCTCTGTTTGGGGAAAAAAATAAAAGGCTTGCTGTAATGTCACAGGAAACCTTTTTAAAGTGAATCTGTAATACAAAATTGTAGATGAACTTTGCAGCGGCTGGAAAAGAAAGTGTTGTGATTTGATTGAAATAAAACTAAATGTGTTGTCCTCCTAAATCTGTGGGCTTCTGCATTTTGGCAGTTTCATTCCCTCAAACAGCTTCTGTATTTACCATAGCATAGAAATGCGTTGTATTCCAGCACTTCTTTAAAGTGTTAGTGCTGGAGATACAAACATTAAGTCCCTCAGGTGATATGCTGTATGTTGGCAGCTCCATAGACTAGGCCATAGGAACAATATATTCAAGGAAAAAATAGATGGGAAGGTTTAATTGATATATATAAGAAATTATAGTGATTTAAAAGAAAAACTAAGACTTTTCCCATTTTTTTGTATGACTCTACTGAGTGATATCCAAAACCATTTTGGAATGCTACTAGAAAACTCTACTTTTCAGGGACCCTGAGCATAGCAACATTTTGCATTTCAATCTGATCCTTTTAAAGAAGTATAGCTCATTGGGCATGGTCCTTTATTCCCATCAGCTCAAGAGGCTAAGGCAGGAGGATTTCAAGTTCAAAGCCAGCATCTCAGGAATTTAGTAAGGCCCTGAGTAACTTCACAAGACCCTGTCTCAAAGAATAAAAAAGGCTGGGGATATCGCTCAGTGGTTAAGCCCCCTGGGTGCAATCCTCAATACAAAAAAAGAAAAGTATAGTTCAAGGGGCACGTGGCATATACCTGCAGTCTCAGCGACTCAAGGCCAAGGCAGGAGGATCTCAAGTTCCAGCCAGGTCAGCCTCAGCAATTTAGCAAGACCCTGTTTATCCTTTAAAAAATAAAAAGTACTAGCCAGGGGGCTGAGGTTATGGCACAGTGGTAGCGTGCTCGTCTAGCATGCGTGAGACACTGGGTTCAATCCTCAGCACCACATAAAAATAAATATATTCTGTCTACCTACAACTAAAAAACATTAAAAAAACAAGTATTGGCCAGGCCCAGTGAGTGGCACATGCCTATTAACCCCAGCACTCAGAAGCTGAGCCAGGAGGATTGAAAATTCAAAGTCAGCCTTAGCAACTTGGTGAGACCCTGTCTTAAAAATATGAAAAGGGCCGGGGATGTGGCTCTGGTTTAAGTGCCCCTGGGTTTAGTCCCTGGTACCAAAAAATAAAGTACTGGTGATATAGTTCAGTTCTAACGTGTTCCTGGGTTCAATCCCCACTATCCCACACCAGAAAAAGATCCAAAGAGAAGTTTCACCTTGTCTGTGCACAGTAGCACATGGCTGCAATCTGAGTGGCTCAGGAGGCTGACAATAGGCGATCCTAAGTTCGAGGACAAGGCAATTTAGCAATACCTGGGGATGTAGCTATGTAGCTCACTGGTAGAGTGCCCTTAGTATTTGGGGATGGGGAGTAGTATAGCTTGGGTTCTAGCCCTGTTAAATGCAATTGGGCTGGGGCTCAGTGGTAGTGTTCTTGTGTATGTGAGGCACTGGGTTTAATCAGCACTGCATAAAAGTATTGTGTTCGTCTACTAATATTTTTTTTAAAACATTTTTTATTAGTTGTTGATGGATCTTATTTTATTTATACGTGGTGCTGAGAATTGAACCCAGTGCCTCACGCATGCGAGGCAAGTGCTCTACCACTGAGCCACGACCCCAGCCCCTAATATTTTTTTTAAAAATGCAGTTTCATCAAAGTTGTAATGAGCCCTGAGATGGGTTTCTCTTAAGTTGCTTAGGGCTTTGCTAAATTGCCAAGGCTGGCCTTGAAATTGGGGTGCTCCTCCCTCATGGGATTTTAGGTGTATGTTATCACACCCACGAAAGCCCTAGATACTAGTCTCTACTTTATCTGGAGGATGCTAAAGGCATCAGCATAACTGAAGTATATCATAGTTCTTAGCTTAAATGGGGAAAGTGTTGTACCCTCTTGGAGAGGTAGTTCTGGAATTTAAGGATCCATTGGCTTACTGCTAACCCTTTTATCTATAGCATTAAGAAACTATATCTTCATGTGATTCTGATTTTGGGGGTGGGGTGGAGGAGTGTATGTGTGATTGAGCCCATGGGCACTTAAAACACTGAGCCACATCCCCAGCCTTTTGTATTTTGAGATGGGGTCTCACTAAATTGCTCTTCAGATCTGTGGTCCTTGCTGAAACAAGCACAGTTGATTATTGCTTGATGACAACTCAGGATACTGGAAGGTTCACATTGCACTTGACACCCGGTGATCTTTTTTTTTTTTTTTTTTTTTTGCCAGGGTGGAGAAGTTCTAGGGATTCAACCCAGGAGTTTTAATCACTGAGCCATATCCCCAACTCTTTTTATGTTTTATTTTGAGACAGGGTCTTGCTAAGTTGTTTAGGGCCCTGCTAAGTTGCTGAGGCTGGCTTTGAACTTCTGGCCTTCCTGCTTCAGCCTCCTGAGCTCCTGGGATTACTGGCATGTGCCACCATGTCCAGCCTAGGTAAGGTAATCTTTTCTAAAGTGAAAAGCAAATCATGCCATTGGTTTACAATTCATATTGTCAACTTGAGTTGAACCTGCCTGCAACTAATTGCTAAGCAAATGCTGTACCACTGAGCAGCACCCCTAACCCCTTTTAAGTTCATCTTGAGACAAGACTCAGGCTGGCCTCGAACTTGTAATCCTCTTGCCTCATCCTCATAAGTACCTGGGATTACATGCTTTGCTCCTATAGCATAAATTAATTGGTTTATTTATTTACAGCACTGGGGTGAGCCCAGGGCAGTATGTACACTCAACTGAGCTACATCCCTGGCTTCTGCAGGTTGAATTTCTTAACCTCAAAATCCAGTGGCCTTTATCTTTGTTGTTTCTATAGCCCTCTGGTTCATATTCAGCCTGGTGGTTCTCAATTTATCAAAATCATGGATGTGTATGTCTAGTCCTAAGATAAGCTTTAGAAGGTCTCTGTGGATTTAGGGATTTGCAATTAGTAACTTAAATTGGGTGATTTCTAAACTGTGATCCCCTATTTGAAAGAAATACTAATTCTGGGCCCCCAAACATCTAAATTTGAAACTTGGAGTAGAGGGCAAGGTTCATTAATCTGTCTACCCGCCAGGATTCTGAGGCATGCCATAAGTTTGACAGCCACTGTTTTAGATCTTGTACAGATGCTGGTTCATTTGTTCCTACGGAGGTATGTTAGCTTTGTTCTCCACTGACTTTGTGATGAAGGAAATTTGGGGGCAGGGGGTCGCTGGGGTTTTAACCAAAGGACGATTTAGCACTGAGCTACATCCCCAGACTTTATTTCTTGAGACAGGGTCTCACTAACTTGCTTAGAGTATGGGTATGTTGCAAAGGCTGGCCTTGAACTTGAGAGCCACTAGGATTACAGGTGTGTGCCACCTCATCCGCCTGGAAGGAAATTAATCTCCAGTGTCTCATATGGTAACAACTAGCACATTGAGGATCTGAAAAGTTGGTTTGACTGAGCTTTAATTTTACTAAATTTAAATCCTCCAAATTGGATAGTATGGATTTAGATAACCCAGTTCTTATCTTCCTAGGGTGATACAGGGAAATTTTTTCAACCATGATTAAAAATCAGGATTTTTTTTTTCTTTTTTTGTGCTGGGGATTGAACTCATGTGCACTCAAGCACTGAACCACATCCCAAACCCTATTTTGTACTTTGTTTAGAGACAGAGTCTCACTTGAGTTGCTTAGTGCCTCGCTTTTGCTGAGGCTGACTTTGAATTTAGGGATCTTCCTGTCTCAGCCTCCCGAGTTGCTGGGATTACAGGTGAGCCCCTCAGTGCCTGGCCAAAAAATCAGGATTCTACAAGAAAAAATGAACTGTTTAACCTTAATTAAATATGACAAAGCCCAAGGTAGTGTTGTGTACTGAGGAGGCTAAGGCAGGAGAACTACAAGGGGCAGAGGGGGGGCAAAAGAAAAGAGTAGGTGATTCTCTGAAGAAATATAGTGGCCAGTAAACATGATAATATTACATTTTGGGCTGGGATATGGCTCAGACCCTGGATTCATTTGCCAGCACTGTGTGTGTAAACTATCCCATGTTATTAATTAGGGAAATGCAAATTAAAGTCAATTTTATTGCCACATTTAAAAAGTTTTGAGCCGGGCACGGTGGCACAAGCCTGTAATCCCAACACTTGGGGAGGCTGAGACAGCAGAATCGCAAGTTCAAAGCCAGCCTCAGCGACGGCGAGGCCCTAAGCAGCTCAGTGAGACCCTGTCTCTACATAAAACACAAAATAGGGCTGGGGATGTGGCTCAGTGGTTGAGTGCCCCTGAGTTCAATCTCCAGTATCCCCAAAAAAATAAAAATAAAAAGTTTTGGCAAGGGGCTGGAGTTATGGCGCAGTGGTAGCGTGCTCGCCTAGCACGCATGAGGCACTGGGTTCGATCCTCAGCACCACATTAAATAAAATAAAGATATTCTGTCCACCTACACCTAAAAAATAAATATTTTAAAAAAAAAAAAAAAAAAAAAAAGTTTTGGCAAGGATTCTGGGAACCTGGTAAATTAGCAAGATGATTTTAGAAGATTGTCAGAATGTTTAAATGGACATATTTAAGTCAACGTTTTATTTCTAGGAATCCGTGAATTAAAGGAATACTAAGTGGTATGCTCAGTGATGTCACATTCAAGCTTCTTTGTCTTTAAGTGTTGCATGTACTATTGAAACTACCCAAATGACCATTCATTAATTAAAAGTAAGTTATTGCATGTACTTTTATGGCATTATATGCCCCACAGTCAATAAAATAAACTTGTATTCTGACAAAATTCTCCAAAACACAAACATGAGAAAATCTGATCATAGTGTGCGTCAATTGAAGTTTCAAGAAAATGTGTTCATTATTATGGATAGAAAGTGAATGAACTACATGTGGTGGTGCATACTTGTGGTGGTGCAGCAATTTGGGAGGTTGAGGGAGGATGGCAAGTTTGAGGACAGCTTCAGCCATATAGAGATCTTAATTTAGGGAGATGGCTGTCTCAAAAATATGAAAAGGGCTGGGGATGCTGCTTAGTGGTTGTGTGCTCCTGGGTTCAGTCCTCAGTACCAGTAAATAAATAAATGGGATGTATATAAAATATTTTTTATTTACTTTTTTTTTTGTTTGTTTGTGCTTCTGGGGATTGAACCCATGGTCTCCTGCATGCTAAGCAAGCACTCTACTACTGAGCTACATTCCCAGACCTTTCAGTTTTGAGACGGATTCTCAGTAAGATGCTGAGGCTGGACTTGAACTTGCTGTGTCCCTGCCTTAGTCTCCTCAATAGCTAGGATTACAGGTGTTTAAACCTTTTAAATATTTGATTTTTTTTTTTTTTTTGTGGTGGTGGTGCTGGAGATTGAATTTAAGGCTTCACGCATGCTTGGCAAGTGCTCTGCCACTGAGCTGTATCCTCACCCCTAAAATTTTATTTTATTTACTTTTGGTGCTAGAGATTGAACCCAAGGACTCCTTCATGATGGGAAAGTGTTCTGCCACTAAACTATACCTCTATACTCCCAGCCCCTGTAAAATAATTTGTTTTGTTTGGTGGTTATTTCTGGGGAGGGGAATGAGATTTGGATTTAGTGTGACTTATACTGTGCACCGAAAAATATGTTCATGTATTGTTTAGTAGTAAACAACCCCAAAATTGTGGTTCAAGAAGGGAATAACTGGGCTTCTGAGGTAGAACATTTCTGGATAAAGTTGGGGAATGGCTGTGGGAGTAGGCTGCTTAAGTGAAAAGTGAATGTGAAAAACTAATTGGGGGGCTGGGATTGTAGCTCAGCGGTAGAGCGTTTGCCTCGCATGCGTGAGGCCCTGTGTTCAATCCTCAGCACCACATACAAAGCAATAAAATAAAGACATTGTGTCCATCTACAACTAAAAAAAAAAAAGAAAAAAAACTAATTGGAATAAAAGAATTTAAGAATCTCTAAAGCTACAATATTGAATGGATTACAATAATCCCCAGCATCAGGTCATTTGTAGCCTACCATTATGTCACAGTGTCTACATCATTTATATCACTCCATCTCATCTTGTAGGCATAGCACCATCTTGCATCATAAGATGTACAATAGGATATTTTGAGACCACATTTCACTTATAATAGTATATTATGATAGTTGTCCTATTTTATTAGTTGTTGGTACTCTCAGTGCCTAATTTATAAATTAAGTTTTATCATAGGTTATGTATGTATAGAACAAAGTGTATAGGATCTGGTAGTATCCAAGATTTCAGGTATCTACTGGGGGTCTTTGAACATGTTCTCTATGGATATAGGGGGACTGTTAACATTTTTGTGGAATTTTAAATCACCCAGATTGATGATCAGAAAATGCCAAGTATTACCAGAGTACTGAAATGTGGGGATATGACCACCATGGATGATCAGTAGTGCAGGTTTGTGGAAAACATAAATTTTGCCATAATGTGAAAATTTTAAGGTTTCCAGTTAGGAACTATAGGGCATAATTATTTTGTAATTAACTTTTTTTTGGCGGGGGGAGGTGATCCTGGGGATTGAACCCAGGGCCTTGTGCATGCTAGGAAAGGACACTACCACTGAGCCACATCCCCGGCCCCTGTAATTAACATCTGATAATAACAGATTTTGGTTATTTTCCAAAGAGAAATATTCATATTTTACATAAAACATCACTTGGATAATCTCAGTCTCAATCAGGAAATATGAAGTTGGATCAAAACAGGTAGAACTCTAATGTAGATGACATAATTTTTTTTTTTTTTAATTTCTTGTCAGCAGAAAAGTTTTATTTCTTTTAAGGACAATTAAACCACATCCAAAGCCTTCACTTACAGACACAAACCAAAGTTGTCATTGAAAGCGTTAGATACTAAGGAACAAGACACACAGTGAGGGAGACGCTTGGCCTCTGAAGCTCACACGAACTTGCTCAAAAGCTCCGCTAGTGCTTGGGCATGGTGGAGGGAGGAGCGCGTCTGTAGAACAGAAGGGGACAGCTGTGTTTTACAAGCACTGAAGTACTGAAGACTGCTTGGGCAGGGATGTATCTTCACGATGAAGGAAGAAGGGGAGAACAGCCAGGTCCCTCCCGCGGGGCACTAGGCTGCCTTGCAGAGGGCCACTGCAGAGAAACGCACTTCTCCCTGCTATCGCTCAGTGAACTCTCGGCAATCTCAAAGTTTTATTTTGGACTATAAATTTAAAAAGTTATCTGATTTCAAAAAAGAGGGGCCATTGAAAGTAAATAACAGCAAAGGAGTTCTCAAACTTGAGTATAATGGTCTCTGGAGAAATAGCTCGTCTACCCACCTCAAAAACATTGAAAGCATGTGACATTGCAGTGTGACACAAAATTTGTTTAATGAGTAACTTGACTGCCCAAGAAAAAGTTGTTACTTGATAATCGGCTAAGAGGACAAAGAATGTGTGATAAATTTCCAAAAGCCATGAGTTTTCAGTTACTTGGAAATTTGTGTGAAATCTCTTGGAAAACAATTAGTTCAAATGTCAGTGTAAATGTGTGTGATGTTTATTAAAACTTAATTTGGCCAAAACCAAAACAATGTAGAATTTAAGTGAGATTAAGTCTTGCTGCTTGCTAGAAAGGAAGGAGAAGTGAGGAACTCAGAATTTCTTGGCTTTGATATACAAGTATCTTTGTTCTTTTACATGAGAAATATTTGAGGCCATAGGTAGTAAATAAATAGATCACAAATTACCATTCTAGGCAGAAAGGAATATTTTGGCCTCTGCTTTTTAAAAAGTAATTTATTTTGTTTAAAATAAAAACAATAGTGAGCCAGGTGCGGTGGCGCGAGCCTGTAATCCCAGCACTTAGGGAGGCTGAGGCAGGAGAATCTCAAGTTCATAGCCAGCCTCAGCAACAGCGAGGCGCTAAGCAACTCAGTGAGACCCTGTCTCTAAATAAAACACAAAATAGGGCTGGGGATGTGGCTCAGTGGTCGAGTGTCCCTGAGTTCAATCTCTAGTACCCCACCCCAAAAAAAGGCTGGGATTGTAGCTCAGTGGTAGAGTGCTTGCCTCGCATGCATGAAGCACTGGGTTCGATCCTCAGCACCACATAAAAATAAAGATATTACAAAGAAAACACAATAATCCCAAACAGTATTTTCCTCATATTTTTGGTACTAGGGATTGAACCCAGGAGTCAACCACTGAGCAATATCTGCAGCCCTTTTTATTTAATTATTTTTACATTGTTGTTATTATTATTTGGTGGAGGTGCTGATTGAACCCAGAGGTGCTTTTACCACTGAGCCATGACCCCAGTCCTCTTTTATTTTTTATTTTGAGCCACAGTCTCGCTAAATTGCTGAGGCTGGCTTTAAACTTGTGATCCTCCTGTCTCCCTCTGGAGTCAATGGGATTATAGGCCTGTACCACCAACGCTCAGGCGTTTTTATTTTGAGATAGGGCCTCCCTAAATTGCTGAGGCTGGCTTTGAACTGGCCATCCTCCCGCATCAGCTTCCCCAGTCATTGAGATTACAAGGCCTGTGACACTGCCCAAAACCTTTATTACTTTTTTTTTTTATTTAAATTTTTTTAGTTGTAGATAGACACCTTTTTTTTTTTTTTTTTGGTACTGGGGATTGAACTCAGGGGCACTCGACCACTGAGCCACATCCCCAGCCCTATTTTGTGTTTTATGTAGAGACAGGGTCTCACTGAGTTGCTTAGCGCCTCGCCGTTGCTGAGGCTGGCTTTGAACTCGCGATTCTCCTGTCTCAGCCTCCCTAAGTGCTGGGATTACAGGCTTGAGC
>PVHX01015400.1:0-29942 GCA_004024805.1 Geosciurus inauris
CTGTGTTGGGAGCAAAAAGCCCTGAGTCATCTCCTGTTTGGCTTCACTTCCTGGTTAAGTAGGAGCGCCAGAAAGTCCCGCGCGCGCCAAAGTTACCCGCGCGCGCCAAAGCAATGAGCCTCCCCCTTTTGATACCATCTGTTCGCACTGACCAATCATCCTGCGACAGCTCCTTCCCCTCCCCTCCCCTCCTGAGCGTGCATAAATACCCCTGTTTCTTTAATAAAATTTGGAGGTTTGATCAGAATCCTGCCTTGCCTCCGTTCTTTCGCGCCCCTTGTTTGTTTCATTCTCTTAGGCGGTTCCCGCGTGTCCCCGTTGTTGCCCTGCTGGTCGGGGCAAAGCTGTATTCATAAGACCAGCATTTGGGTTTCAAAGGTTGAGGTTGTAGTAGTTGCAGATCCCACCCCCCCACCGATATGAATGAATTCTTTCTGCAGCTCCTGGAACCTTCAGTGTTGTAATGTGAGTGGGAAGCCCCAGGCTCCAGCCACGCTAGGCTTTTGGCGGGATATGGGCCTGGAAGAGTGGAAGCATTGCTTGCTGGGATTCACGTAACTTCATAGTGAACTGCCCAGCCCCTTCCGCTACCTCCTTGTCTCACTTGCAATGAAACAGTACATTATGTAGACCTTGGATATTCTAAAATCATAGAATTTCTGGTTGTTGAGCCCAGAAAAGCACTGTGAATCTAAACTTTATTCACTATTACAAATCACATCTTGGATCCCATTTCTCCCATCAGAACCCCTATGAAACATAACTTACTACACAAACATATCTATATCTATATATTTATATACATATATGAATGTATATCTATATATCCTCAGGCTATTTTTAATTTTTGTTTGAAACAGGATCAAATCTAGTTGAGCTTGCAATCCGTTTGCCTCAGTGTTCTGAGTAGATGGAATTATAGGCATGTACCAGCATACTCGGCAATTTCACATATTTTTGTCTTTAATATTATCTTTGGAAATAGGATAGTGATGTATCATTACGCAAATGTAAATAGGATAGTGACCAATTACATTTTCAAGATGAGAAAGCTAGGTCAGAGAGTAATAATGCCCAATTTTTGGACTCCCAGGTGTTCCATGGCTCTATAAACCTTACCTGGTGTTATTTTCTTTGCCCTGTTACCTCTGTCCTGAAAGAAAGGGAGAGGGGGTGGTGGATCTGAGAGATATGCTTTTGCTCATGGAGGAAGGGAAAATCCAGTGACATGTTTTCTGACCTGTTAGCACCGTAGTTCCTGTTCTTGGAAGAGAAGGATGAAAGTGACTAGAAACATGGACTATTGGCAAATCTACTGCAGAGATGGAGTCATTAGCCATACGTGGGCTCATTCAGTTCTAATGGTGGTCATAATCATGGCTGTGATTTGGAAGAACTGGGCTTCCAGTCCCCTAAAAGCCTTTTTGTTTTGTAAGTTCTTTTTTATTCTGCTTCCTGCAACTCTATGCCAATTCATGTTTTTGTGTTTCTGAAATGGTGACAAGTCTCCTAATTGATTCTCCAACTACTTCGTGTGCGGAGCTCGCAGGAGACCCACTTGCAGGCTACTTTACATGCTGCATTACCTGGGCTGGCCAGGATGCATTTAAGGGACAATGGATGCCAATTATTTTCCTTCCTGGCATTTACATGAAGGATAATATAACTCCTTTAGGAGAGAAGCTGCTAAAAGGGACTTGGGAGTGTGGTTTGCTTAATAATTCCCAAAGGGCTGGGAATGTATTTAACTAGTAGTTTGTGGACTTAGCCTGAGCAAGGACCTGGATTCGATACCCAGCATGACCAAAATAAATAAATAAATGAAATTATTAATAATAATAGTAATTCTACAACCACCACATTTGTGGACTACAGGACAATGGAGAGACTTAAACAAGTATTGTGAGGGGGTGGAATAATAGCACTTTAGTTAATCAGTAAATTAGTGCTTACTATGTGCCAAGTAACTGCTGGCACATAAGTGCTGTATTTCTATTAACTGATTTATGCTTTACTACAGTTCTTTGAGGAGCTCACCATTTCTTTCTTTGACTTTGCAGATGAAAATTTTGAAGACCACTTTCACATAGCTGGTAAATGGCAAAACCACTATTTGGATTAATAAAATAACGCAAACTTGAGTTTAGGTTGGTGCCAAAGCCTAGACTTGTTCACTTTGTTATTAGTGGAATCAAAAATCCTGTTTGTCTACCTTCACACAGAAATGATAGTATCTAGGAACATACAATTACTTAAAAACCACCAGGGAAGGAAATGACGATGATGATTCAGGGAGATGGAAATGTGAGACGATCCTCTAAAAGTCCCTTATCCCATACTGAGTCATCTACCACCAGATGTGGTAGAAGTAGCCTAAGTGCGGTGCTTTGCACTTCTTCCTACCTCTACAAAGGAATGCAGCTAATAATTTCAAGCTTCATTTATGAAAATGTCAATAATTGATCTCCACTTGACTATGTGATTTGTGCTCTCCAGACATACTCCAGGCCTCCTTCAAACTTCCTAAGAGCAGAAGAATACTTTGGTAAGTAATCTAGGAAGGCAGTCAGCCTGAAGCAGCACACAACAGAACCTGACCTGCCAAGAGGGGGAAGACCAATGTGCAGTGTCTTATCCCCCATCTCTATCTAGGGTCACTGCTCTATCCTCTACCCAAAGATTACTCAGTACGATAACTTAGAAACCACCAGTAGATAAAGCACAGCACATTTACACAATGCTTAAATTCATACCTTAATTGGATCCATTATGTCTTATTTTGAAATTAATCATTTACCTTAATCTATGTAGGCTCCATATTCTTCGGAACGAGTTGTGAGGTTTAGAGTAAGTGGTCTGTGACCTAGAAGGAAGACAGACAAACCGAGTTCAAACTCAGCGTGAAAAGATCAATAGGAGTGAAGATGTATTAGCATGTGCATTAAATATTTTTGTATCAGATTCAAATTATTAAGGCATTTACCAATTTGGAGGTACAGATGGCCAGAATTTAAATAAGACAATATCCATGTTTGTGCCCCTATGCTTTAAGTATCAGCTCAGACTAAAAAGCAAAAGGGTCTAAAATGATTACTGGAACTGAACAATGTAACTAAACCCAGGAGGGAGGAGCAGGCTGCCACCCACCTGGGGAGACAGGTTAATAAAAAGATCAATTGCACTCTTATCTTGTTAGTCATTAGACAGCCCATTGATGCCACCTGCTTACTTTAAGTGTAAAAGTCCAGGCCAGCCATTGGAAAGCTGCCACCATTGCTTAGGAACCCCTTTCTTTCTGTCCTGGAGAGAGGAAAGAGAGGGTCAAACTCTGACCCTGAGAAGCTGAGCATCTGTTCCTCCAGTCAAGGCAGATGTGAGTGCAAATCGGAAAGCAAGTCTTTTGGGGGAGGAGGGGATAACAAACAGACTAGACTAGGAAGCATTTGGAAAGTTAATAGCAACGTGAACTCAAGAAATGTTTTCAATATGAAAAATAAAATAACTTAAACAATACTCACCCCCAGGTAGCTATTCCTTCAGATCCAAAGTGGTAATACATAAAAAATACATGGATGACACAACTTTTTGTTTGTTTTAATGGTCTTTGAAAACCACTGACTCTTTCGGTTGTCAGTTGTTCTGTACCAAAGCATAAGGAAACAAATTGTTACCTGACTTTGGTGTCAGTTGCCAATGATTAAAGGTTAAGAAGAAATTATTATAAATTTCCTAAAGAAAAGCAAGTGCCAGCTGAGCGCAGTGGTGCATGCCTGTAATCCCAGCAACTCAGAGGCTAAGGCAGGTGTGTTCAAAGTTCAAGGCCAGTCTCAGCAACATGGTGAGACTCTGTCTCAAAAAATAAAAAAGGATTGAGGATGTAACTCAGTGGTACACCCCCCTATTGATTAAAAAAGAAAGAAAGAAAGAAAAGCCAGTGCCTTCTCACCAGTGGTTGAAAAAGAAGAAACTATTTTTACATATTGATAATAAACTCTTCTGCTGCAGCAGTTACTGCCTGCTTCTCTCAGCTTCTGCAAATTCCAGCTATAAATGGACCTCTCGATTTTTTCTTACCCTCTGACACTTAAACTTACAGGCATCACATTGCCTGGTAGGAGGACACCAGACCCTTTCACCTTTGTGGCAGAAGTGTGTTCTCTTCTTTTTTTAAATAAAATGAGTATATTTAATCTCATTTATTTTTGGTGCTATGCATATTTTTAATTTATTCATTATTACTAGTTGAGCAGTTAGTACTTAATTGACTACCAAGGAATATCTTTCTCTTTGCGTTGAGTATTCCTATTCTGATAACCTTGCAAGAGATGAAATACTAGCTTGGGATAGAAATGGTGAGATGGAGCAAGTAGTTAAATTTCCAAAAGCAGTGAGATGATGAAGCCAACCTGAGGCCTGTTAACTAATCACTGCTCTCCTCATTTTAGTCTCTACAAGTCAAAGTGTTATATGTAGGCTCTGAATACTTAAAATTCATTCCTAATTAAGCAGTGTAGATAGATGGATTTTCTATCAAGTGAGTCTCAAACCTGCAACAAAAAATCAAGTACTGTCTCTGGTCTAACACAGAAAAAAAAGGTTAATCAAATTCCTGACCAAGAAATGACTGCTTATGAAAAGACTTATTTAGTGAATTTTTAAACTACAGAATTCCAAGATGGGCTAATCAATTATTTTTTTTTTTTTTGTGGTACTGGGATCCACCCAGGGCCTCATGTGTGCTGAACAGGTGCTCTGACACTGAGCTATATACCCAACCTTCCATTTATGTTTTGGAGGTTAGTTATTAGTAGTTTCTTAAAGTACTTGTAAATATCTGCATATCCTTGATTGAAATATGCTATAAAAATATGGACCTCTTTCTCTCTCTCTTTTTTTTTTCATTATTGGGGATAACAAAATGCATCCTTTATGCTGTTATATGTGTAAATTACTAGTGAGAGAACAAGAATAAGTTTTTGGAGATAAGGGAGATAAGTAACTTTTAATTTTTCAATGTACTGTAAGCTTGACATGACTGAATTGGAACAGGATACAAAGTACTTTCTGAATGCAGAAGCCATCATCAGATTGCCAAGTGAGGCTGTCACACTTGGCCTTAAGATGGTGGGAGAGGAGTGGATATATTCTCTTCTACAATGTGACCTTACTGTGACACTCTCTAGAGGCTCATCTGTAGGACTTTGCTTTTGGCAAAACAGCATCAAGATGACAGTCCAAGGCAAATCTAATACTGAATTTTGCTCCTTAGTACCATGTATAATAGTGATGGTCCAAAATAGCTGTGAAGGTCTTATGAAAAATAACAAAGAGAATTTTCTTAGAGTCGCCTCCAGGCTTCACATTGCCCTTGGTTAAGTACATTTGCAGATGAGGATAAAAATCTTAGGCCACAATTGAGAATGCTAAAGGAATAGAGAAGCACTTAAGTTGTTTTCTTGCCAATTTTTTCACTACATGCTTAGGTAATAGACATAAGATTAACATTTCAAAGAAATGATGGTCGTCTGTGTAATTTTGTGAAAGAAGGATATTTTCATCTGTAATAAAAAACTCATTTTTATAGAAAGCATTAACATTGGCTATCTGTGCCACATTTACTGGGACAAAGGTAATTGAATAATTGTTGATGTTGGTAGTAATAAATGTAGAATAGGAACCAGTTTTCTATTTTTGATAATAGGTCTTTATATTTGAAAACAGCCTTCAAGGAATTTTCAATATTTTCTCAAGCAGTTGGGCATGTAGAAAAAGTCTCAAAAATACCATATTTGAGTAATTTAAGTATTATCGGAGATAGAATTAATTCTTCTATGTCTTTTAAATACGGAACATAAATACTAATTTTGCAGAACCTTACTGAAGGTAACACTAACTAAATGTAGCCAAATGTACAAAAGAATTAATGTTTGCTAAGTTTGAGAATACCTTGTTTATTAGAATAGGTATTACTAGCTCCATTTGAATACTACCCTTATTATGGTTGTTGAAGAAAAACCATTTTTGAGGGGGGAGGGTACAGGGGATTGTACTCAGAGGTACTCAGACCACTGAGCCACAACCCCAGTCCTATTGTGTATCTTATTTAGAGACAGGGTCTCCACTGAGTCGCTTAGTGCCTGGCTTTTGCTGAGGCTGGCTTTGAACTCACAATCCTCCTGTCTCAGCATCCCGAGTTGCTGGGATTACAGGTGTGTGCCACCATGCCCGGCTAACTCTTTCATTTTTAAATACATTTATTTAAATATGTGCATCTTTTATTTTTTTTATTTTTTTATTAGTTTATTTAATTGCATTTCAAGTCATAGTAAATATGTGCATCTCTTTTCCTTGACAAATATCCTCTTGGCTGGACTATGATGGTAACCTCCTAACTAGCTGCACCTTCTATTTAGGAATAGGATGGAATTGACAAGGAAGGATAGTTCTGTTTCTCTATTATCCTGCAGGACATAGCCTAAAGAAGTTTTTGAAACCACAACTGATATCCTCATTTCCCTAATTAAAACAAAAACACCTAGAAGATTCTGAGTGGTACATAGCTTTCATAGAAGTAAATCTGTTCTCTTAATTGGAGCCTATATTTCAGGACGGGGACATTAAACTGGAGTCAATCAATTGGGAGTGCTGATGATGATGTTTGAGTAGGGAGTGAATTAACCAGAAATCCAATTTAGGTGCATGGGGTATGTGCACTATAGATCAGAGCAAGGACAGAGAATGGATTTATTCAATAATTAACCCAACCAATATTTTTAGCAATATTAAAAGTATAAAGTACTATGTACAATAATATACTATGTTAATTATATGCAATGTATATACTCTAAAATGATATTTAATAATAGTACTAAATTTAATAGTATGTAGTTCTATTTGCATTAGTAGTTGCTAAGGGTATAGAGGTGAACTAGCTGGTCAAGGTCAGTGATGGGAGGGAAGACACCGATAAAACATCCCACAAAATACAGTGAGAAACATGTATGTTGACTGTCTAACTCTAGAAGGATTCTTGGTATTTGAAAGCTGAATCTAAAGTTGTGAAGATCGGATGCTAGGCTATTGTTACCGTCCAGACAAGAAAGAGATTAATGAGAACCTAGACAAGGTGGTAGCAGTGGGAATTAGAAGGAAGAAAAAGATGCAAGAGGTATTTCAGAGACAATCAATAGGAATTGGCAACTGCTGAGACGTGTGGCAAGGGAGAAGGAAGAGACATAGATAAATTAGAAACTTGGACTCTCACTGAAGAAATTGGAATGCTACTAACAAAACTACACATGTCAAAAGAAAGAACCAGTGTAATGGGGTAATGATGAATCCGGGTGTGGTATGTTGTGTCTGATATGTCAAAAAGTCTCAGGAAGATGGCAGTGAGCAGCTGGGACTATGAGGCTATAAATGAGGGGGGCGACCAGAGCTTGAGATTTCTGTGTGCTTCCAGTGCAGAAATACTCAAGCTGCAGACTTGTCTAAAATCATCAAAGATTTGAGGTCTGAGAGACTCCAGAGAAGTAGGGATTATGGAAAGTGATAAAATTAGGAGAAAGCCCAACTTGAGCTTAGGCAAGCAGGAATAATATCTTCATAATTCCTTTTTTTTTTTTTTTTTTTGGCAGTGCTGGGGATTGAATCTTGTGCTTGTGTAGCCTCACCCATGCTTGGCAAGTGCTTTGTTACTGAGCTACTTTCCCAGCCCAAGCAGGAGTATTATTGTTTTCCGACTTGATTGCAAGAATCGGCATTTGGAGGGGTCGTCACACAGCCTCAGTTTCCTGGAAAGCCCCAGCTCTGTAACAATATCACAGTGAAATACTGCTCCTCTGTGCCCTTTGCAGAGTTTCATGTACCTGATTTTCACACTGACCCTAAGGAAATAGGTTTTGTTATTAATTCTACTTTATAAACTTGGAAACAGGGACATAGATGTATAGAGAGGTTGCTGAAGCCACATAGTTCAGAAGAGGTAGCGTCTACATTTCAAACCTAAAGAATTCAGCGAGGGTCCCTGTCCTTAGCAACTATGCACATAGAATTGTTGATGTTATTATTATTATTATTGCCATGCTAGGGATCTCATCCAGGGCTTCAAGAACGCTAGGCAGGGCTGGGGTTGTGGCACAGCGGTAGCGTGCTCACCTAGCACGCAGTGAGGCACTGGGTTCGATCCTCAGCACCACATAAAAATAAAATAAAGATATTCTGTCCACCTACAACTAAAAAATAAATATTAAAAAAAAAAAAAAGAATGCTAGGCAAATGCCTTACCACTGAACTACATCCCCAGCCCAGAGTTAAAGATTTTGTAAGGAGTGTTTGCTCTTAATAAAACAAAAACCCTACTGGTTAAAGTGATCTGGTTAGGTTAGAAAAGTGGATGTCCACAGAGCATAGAGCTACACTTGACAGTGATAATAGGCATGAGAATCAGAAAGGGGTTTTTTGTTTTGTTTTGTTTTGTTTTTTGGTACTGAGGATTGAACTCAGGGGTACTCGGCTACTGAGCCACATCCCCAGCCCTATTTTGTCTTTTATGTAGAGACAGGGTCTCATTGAGTTGCTTAGCGCCTCACCCTTGCTGAGACTGGCTTTGAACTGGCAATCTTCCTGTCTCAGCCTCCCAAAGTGTTGGGATTACAGGCGTGAGCCACCTCGCCCAGCTAGAAAGGGAGTTTAATATTAAGCAAGTAACTATGTCAAAATAATTTTTTAAATACTTTTTACAAATGCCAAAAGTTAATGTGCGTTTATAATAAGAGTCTGAACCTTTTGTGTGGGGAGTATAGGCGATTGCTATCAGGGCAATCTACCTTGAAAAAGTGACATTTAAACTGAGATCCAAGTAATGGGTAGAGGTTAGTAGGGCAAAGAGGACAATAAAAAGCACTTCCTATTTGCAGGCCTTTTAAACAAAGGGATTTAGGAGAGTCAAGGAATTTAAATCCAGGAGCCAGGTGTGGTAGTATACTCCTGTAATCCCAGCTATTATGGAGGCTGATGCAGGAGGATGCAAGTTCCAGATCAGCCTCAGTAATTTAGTAAGCCCCTATGCAACTTAGTAAGACTGTCTCAAAAACATTACAAAAGGGCTGGGGATGTAGCTCAGTTGGTAAGGTGCTCCTGGGTTCAATCCCCAGCACCTGAGGGTGGGGGGTTGGAAATCTAGGGAGAGTGGGGTGGACTGTAAATTAAGCTCAGTGGTAAAGCACTTGCTTAGCACACTTGAGACCTTGGGTTAGACTCATAGTGTGTGCAGGTGCACACATACATACATACACACACACACATACACACAAAGGAGATAAAGAAATCTAGGGCAAAGAAAGATGTGGTTAAAAAAAAAGACTCTAAGGATTCTTGCCTTTATTCTCAGAATAATAGAAAATTATTTGAAGGATATTAGCAGGAGAGTGACAAATTACAGCTCAGAGAATTGAAGAAAACAGTCCCAACTTCATACTGCTGGCTCAATGAGCCAATAGGGAACCTAGTTCTTCCCCATTGGGAAGTCCTTTCTGTCACAGAACTGTTATTGTCCAAAGTTGGGTTGCAAAATGTTTACCAACAACTGTCTGGGCAGAAAGCACTGATTCATAGCATTTTGTGATAGGGATAATATAAACATTAGTATTGTTTACTAATATTCTCCACATTTACTACTAATATGAAATCAAGGAAGGCAAAATTGGAAAGAGATAAATCCATATCACATTTTATATGCTATTTCTTTTTATTTTTTAATTTTTTGTGTTTATTTTTTATGTGGTGATGGAGATTGAACCCAGGCTCTCATGCATGCTAGGCAAGTGCTTTACCACTGAGCTATCTCCCCAGCTATCTCCCCTTTACATGGTATTTCTAACACAGAGATATAATAGACAAAAATACCCAAAAATACAAAAAAGAGCCAGGCCCGTTGGGACACCCCTGTAATCCCAGCAAGTCAGGAGGCAAAGGCAGGAAGAATGTTAATTTGAGGCCAGCCTCAACAATTTTTTTTAAATGTTTTTTTATTTTCTTAGTTGTAGATGAACAGAATATCTTTATTTTATTTTTATGTGGTGCTGAGGATCTAACTCAGTGCTTCATGCATGCTAGGCAAGCACGCTACCACTGCGCCACAATCCCAGCCCCCAGCCTCAACAATTTAGCAAGGCCCTGTCTCAAAATAAGGATGGGGATGTAACAGTGGTAGGGAGCCACTGGGTTCGATCTCTGGTACTACAAAAAGAAAGAAGAAAAAGAATAAAAGATACCATCTAGCAAAGTAATTAGGAAGTGATGATGCGTTTTCTGTATGTATTACCCGTGTTTTCAATATAACATTTCATTCTAAATTTATGCAATTTAATTTTTAATAGTGGCTCTCTAGAAAAATAGACAGCTTGCCAAAACCCTGAAAATATATAATGGGATCTCTTGAGCAGGTATAAACTGGTGCCAGGAGAATGCATTCTTTTTCCCACAGAGGAGAGGGAGAGGAAAGCCCTGGGCATCAGAGATATGCAGGGTCTGCAGTGGGGACACAGGTGACTGAGAGTCAACATTTGTGGCTGACTCCTCACCCTGCTTTCAAACAGTTCACAGAGCAAGATTCTAGTTTCTAATACAAGCTTATAACTTGAATCAGAGCTAAATTTATATCCTCTGTCCACATTATCATTCAGTTCTATTATTGTCATGCAGCCTCCTCTTTAGGAAAACCATTGGACCCTAAAATAAAATGTTCAGAAACATGCAAATGAAAATAGCTTAAGCTCTCAGACTTTGGCAGTGTTACTTGAGTTTGCTATGGCCTCAGAAGGGACAATCATAATATTTTTCTGGCTGTCTTGTCTTGATTTATAATTTGAATCTCCATAAATGATAATAGAGAGGGCAATTATCAAAGAAATGGAAAGGGCAATTATCATTAAATTGAAAACACATCACACATCCAACAGGATGAATGACTGAGCTAAAAACAGATTTTGTGGATCTTGCAACTGTTCCAAAAGAACTTAATGGAAGCAACTTTATCTCCCCACCTCCTCCAATTAACCAGATGACTTCAGATGTTGTTTCTCTCTCTCTTTTTTTCTCCTTTCCCTTGCATGATAACACAAGGCCTGCTAATCTAATCTGCTTAAATACTGACACTACTTAGGGTATGTAAATTTATGAGACTAAATCAGTTACTGTTTGCCTAGTGTGAAAAAAAGCTTTTTCTTTTCTCCTTCCTTCCTTTCTTTCTTTGTAAAAACAGTAAGGAAAAATTAGTTCTCTTGTTTGTACATTTGTGATTCCAGCATACTGCAGACATCCCTCTCCACTGTTCCTGAATTTTTTTAAGTGAGGCAACAACAGTGGTTTTGTTCAAGAGCTTAAATATTGGACTAGACGTTGAACTTCCCTTAAGAGGCTTTTGTCTTGGTTGGATAAATTGAACAAATTATAATTCAAATTATAGGAATTAGTTACCATTGCTACTAATTTGAAACAAGCAGGTAAATGTTTATGAACAAGCCGGGTGTGGTGGCGCAAGCCTGTAATCCCAGCACTTTGGGAGGCTGAGACAGGAGAATCTCAAGTTCAAAGCCAGCCTCAGCAACAGCGAGGTGCTAAGCAACTCAGTGAGACCCTGTCTCTACATAAAACACAAAATAGGGCTGGGGATGTGGCTCAGTGGTTGAGTGCCCCTGAGTTCAATCCCCAGTACCAAAAAAAAAAAAAAAAAAATGTTTATGAACATATCTTGATGAGAATTCATACCACCTGGATTTATCTTTTTAAGGAGTAGAATTATATACATTCCCTGGAAGGGGTAAGGTATGGAAGGAGGGAAAAAAAAAAATCACTTTTGTTAACACTCTTGCACAGGAATAGGAGTTTAGCATGAATGTCAATATCTGCTAAAGAATGGAAGCTTTACACAATTTATTCTAACTTTTCATAAAAGTGGGGCTTACTGAGCAGACCCAGCTTTGGCAGATCTTCCTGATACATGGATTTTGAAGGAACTGGATCTGGCTGGGTAGAACCACTCAGCTGAACACATTTTGTATTTATTTCTCCTGGGCCTCTGCTTTCCCCTACCGGTCCTGGACCCGGCTACCACTTGCTATTTGTTAATGCACTGCCAGATTGTACTGTGGACAAAGGTGATCTCACCACCTGCCACAGCCCTCTCAGTTACAGGACCTAGACAGTGTGGTAATGGACAAAAAAGTACGATGACACTGTTCAAAAGAAAGAAGAAAGGAAAACTAATATTTGCTAGTCTCCTTTTTTTTTGTCAGTTACTTAAATATTTGTAATATCAGTGTTGTCCCATCTTTTATCAAAACGGCTAGTCCTGTATCTATAAGTTGTCCTCAGAAATAAATCAACTGAAGTGTTATTATTTACTATTTACTGTGACTTCTGCAGTCACATTCTTGTTCAGGCTGGAAGACTGAGCTGTGCCTGCTGTGTACGTACGTGTTCTACTGCTATGCTTACCAAGTGCTGAATGTAGGTCGTGCTATCTACAGCAGCAGTATGCGACATCAGGGCTGAGTACTTTCCTTTTGAAGATGTGATTCTCTATGGCATAATCCTTTACCCTTGCTTTCATCTTCCCAAGTTCCAAAGCAGGCTTTTAATGTAAAGAATTTGGGGTTTTGTTATTTTTCAGAGATTTGGTGCTGCTGGGGATTGAACACAGGGCCCCACACAGGCTTTACCAGGGAGATATACCCCCAGCCTTTAATCTAAGAAATATTTGATGTCTTTACCAAAGCAGGGAAACAGACTAAATTTTTGTCCAAGATAGTCATGATGAAATCTATACAAATATGTGTCAACCTAAAAAAGTGACCATCTTGAGTTAAATATATGTATATATATGTGTGTATGTGTAACTACATATATGTAACTATATATATACACACACACATATATATATTTCCTTGTTGTTTTGAGTGAATAAGTTGTTATACTTGTCAGTTCATCTTGGTTAATAAGTTTATTTTAAAATACTAAGAGCTCTAAAAATCAAGTAGTGTTTTCCTTAAAAAATTTCCCAAAGTAGGGCTAGAGGACATAGCTCAGTGGTAGAGTTCTTGCTTAGCATGTGTGAGGCCCTGGGTTCAATCACCAGAAACACACACACACATGCACATACACACACATGAACACACATACACACACATACACACACACACAATCTCCAAAGTTCTGAGTGCTTTGAATCTATTGAACTTTCAACAATCACCATCTGGTTGGTTAAGTAATTTACATTTGGATATCCTCACCAATGAGACTTGGCTGGGGAATTTCCCCTGAATTCCAGGAAGTTGTTCTTCCAACATGATGTTTACTTCCCTTGATGTCACAATTTCTCTTGATGAATGTAAACATTTATTTTTAACATGGTTGCTAAAACTCCTTCAATATTTGGTTTAATTCCTGTGTCAAAGACTAGTGGTGTAGAAAGGTCATTTTGTGGGTCGATATACTTACACATTGAATGTTGAGTTAGTAAAAAAGCAAGCAATATTATTTTAATATTTTAATGTGTTTGGAAACAAAAGCAGAGGAGTTTTTGAAAAATAAAAACCAAAAAGCCTTGTAATCTAATATAACATATTAATAAAATAAAACTCATGTTGTTAGGCATGGTGGCATGTTCTTATAATACCAGTACTAGGGAGGCTGAGGCATGAGGATCACAATTTATCAAACCTGGGTAATTTAGCAACATCCTATCTTTAAATGAAAATGAAAAGGGCTGAAGGTGTCATTTAGGGGTCAAGTGCTAAGCAAGCACTCAGTACCTTAAAAAAAATCATGTCCATGAAGTTTTCTTGTCATTAATGCTTTTGGAGATTTGTACATTTTTATAAATTATATTCAGTCTTTTTGTTGAAACTCTCAAAATTGTGCCAATTTTGAAAGAAAAGTAGGACTGGGTCATATATTTTGTGTTTCCTAGGACATTTTCCAATTAAAACAGTATGAGATGAAATATTCTTTTTTTGTCTTTGAAACAAATCAAGTTTCTCTGGTTGTTAAGGTGTCTATTTGGGTAGGAGGAACAATAAACACATACATACAGCAATACATAAACAACAAGTAAGGTAGGATGGTGATAAATGCAATGAAAAAAATAATGACCTAGAAAATAAAAGCTAACTTTTTTTTTTTGGTACTGGAGATTGAACTCAGGGGTACTCGACCACTGAGCTACATCCCCAGTCCTATTTTGTGTTTCATGTAGAGACAGGGTCTCACTGAGTTGCTTAGTGCCTTGCCGTTGCTGAGGCTGGCTTTGAACTTGAGATTCTCCTGTGTCATCCTCCCTAAGTGCTGGGATTACATGCTTGTGCCACCATGACCGGCTAAAGCTAACTTTTATTGAATATATATTACATGTGTGAGACACTGGTTTAAATATGTGACATAGATTCAGTCATTTAATTCTCCCAAAACTCTATGTGGCTGATGTATTTGTGGTGGATTGAGAATGGCAGCAAATTATTGACTACTCTTTTAATTGAGATATACAGTTCAACTCCTTTCTCTCTGAATCTGGGCTGGCCTATTGACTCTATTGATAGATAGGATGGGACAGAAGAGAATAAATACACTAGGTTTGCACCTAACTTTTAAGTTGATGGCACCTTCAGCCTTATTCTCTTGGAGCCCTGAGCTGCCAGGTCAGAAGTCAGAATAAGGCTTCTGCCCTGTAAGAAAGACCAATAAACAAGGAGAGGCTGGTGTATATGAGACCCAACCCAACTCCTACCTAGAATCAGTGTGAGAATGAATCCCGTTGGGAGGTCAGCACCCTCAAGCCATCTTGTGACTCCAGTTCCTGCTACCAACACCAGAATTATGAGCCCTGAGTGAGGAACTTTCACTAGAGAGGGTCCAAGAAGATCCCTGAGTTGAGGATAACCTCAATTCAGGATCAGGGGGTCTTTGACAATAGTCACAGAAAGGAATTTCATGACCTGCCAGATAGAGGCACAGATTTATTAGGAAAACCAGGAGCGCATTCAAGAGAAAATATGGGTTATCTCCAGAGAAGTGCCTTTCTGCTCTTGAGTTCTTCTTTTAAAGAAAAGTTGGAGGGCTGGGAATGTGGCTCAGTAGTAATGTTTGCCTCGCATACATGAAACCCTGGGTTTGATTCCCAGTATCGTAAAAGAAAGAAAGAGAAAGGAAATGATGGAGGGGAAAAGGAAGGAAGAAATGGAGGGAAAAGTACAGTTGGTGAGGGGTGGGCATGAAAGGTTGGGGAATGACACCAGCTGGTGATCACAACATGGTACATGGTGGTCTGGCAGTTCTCAGGATCCTTAAGTTGACATCCCCTCTATGATCTGATCAATAGATAACTTTGGGACATACCCTGTATTAAAGGTTTCATATCTTCCTTTGCGCTATCTGTTCTAAAAATACATGTATTAGTGGGTTAATTAGCAGGATACAGGCCGATTTTCATAAGTGAGTGAATTTCTAGTAGCTTTAAGATTGTGAATGAAGATTTGTAGATTTCCCAGAAATTTGTAAATGACAGGCCTGGGGGAGACAACTGGCTTGGGAAATGACAGGTATGAGAATTTCAAGCCCAAAGCTTTTAAAGTCATAGTCTTCTTTTTTCTTTTGTCTCCTACCTACCCCATCTTTTATTTCTTTACCTTGAGAGGATGTATCTTAAGAACCACCCAGGCCGGGCGTGGTGGCGCACACCTGTAATCCCTGCACTGAGACTGAGACAGGAGAATTATGAGTTCAAAGCCAGCCTCAGCAACGGCGAAGCGCTAAGCAACTCAGTGAGACCCTGTCTCTACATAAAACACAAAACACAAAATAGGGCTGGGGATGTGGCTCAGTGGTCAAGTACCCCTGAGTTCAATCTCCAGTACCAAAAAAAAGAACCACCCAGACAGAGCCCAGTCAATACAAAGAAAAGTGAGAGAAAACAATACATTTTTAAGCTGTTAAGCTTCAGGGTATTTGGTTATGTAGTGATGTACAGTTGGAGCAAGTATAATCTTTTCACAGATGAGAAAAACCAAGGAAAAGAACGGTTAAATAATTTGTCAGTTTGTAGAATTTGTACTCAAAACTCTGGTAAACTACCTCATAGGTCCCAGGGTGAGGTCAGCGTTCCCAGGGACTCCTGACTACACTGGGCAGGAGCTGACTGGTTTACATTCCATATTCTTCATTGAATCATAAGGGTTAGAACTCAGGCTCACTCCCATTAGAAGGTCTAGAAGCCAAGGTGCTTTCCCAGCCAAGGGACTTTGTGGTTTCCTCATCCTGGAAGTTTTATGTTGTCTATGACCTTTCGTGGACTGGAATCTTCCAGAAATAAGGAAGATAAGGAGGAGAATGGCCTGCACTAATCTATAATCCTTTCATTGTGTTGTAAAATTATAAGAAATTAGCCAAGTGAAATAGAGGATTGCATGGTATTTTGATTTAATAAAAGAAAAGGAGCGCAAAATAATTTTCTTAAATCAAGGGCAAGTAATTGTCACAAAATCAAATTCACCGGCATACAAACATGTTACATACCTCCTCTAATGCAAAGGATTGATATTCGGGTGGGAAAGGAGTGGCCGGACGTCAGTGGCATGGTGACATTAGCCAGCAAGTTGCTGAGCCAGATGTTCCTTCCTTAGAAGGAAGGACCGATAAAACTACCACACACCGGGCAAGCCCAAGGCACATATTTCCAAAGATGTTTTTCCTCAGGGTATTTACAGCTGAGTAGGGCTCTTTCCATTCACTTTTCATTCGGAAGACTTCTATACACAACAATAGGACAGGTTCTGATGGCTCAAAGGAAATTAGTTTACAGATGCAGCACATCCCCCAGCCCTCAGCCTTCCCCAGGGAAGCTCCTGGAACTCTTGAAACTTTCCTGTCAGACTATTATACAATCCAGTGCCTTTTCCCACCAGGAAATATGATGTTCCAAAGACAACTTGACCTCCTGTTTGAAAATGGGCTGGGGGTGGTGGGTGACGAGGAAAGGAGACAAAAGTGGCCTGGTCTAAGTGTACTTAATTCATATACCCAATCACAAACGCAAACAAGTTAATTTTGTTAAGCACGCACGGTAACATTTCACTTAAGACAAAAATCCCAATTATTTATTCTCCTCTGGAGTACTTCTTATGCCTCCTTGAGTTTTTAAAAGTTCAAGTGTTGCATAAAAAAAATCAACATAATTACAGAAAGCGGTCCTTAAACAAGAATATCCTGTTTTGTTTCCTGCATACTCGCCAGGGTGGCTCATCTGAATCCTTGACAACATCCAACTTCAAGAAGAAAACATCACGCCCGCTTGCTGAGGGTGGTTTTTACACACGGTTCCTCAGCAGTAGGGCTGCTGGCCCCCGTGTGTAAGCTGACAATCGCCCTATTGTTTACTTTGCAGTCAGAAAAACGATGCTGCTTTTCCTCACTATGTATGGTCTCCATAATCCTAACAGTCATGTTCACTCAGCAGTAAGCCCAAATCTATGTTTCCCAGAGGAGTTTCAAATACATGAGATAGATTAGCATCTCTATGGCTTGATGCAATCTGTGACAGTTTCAGCAGTAATAAACATTTTAAAGTTTGGTCAGTCCTAAATTATTGGCTGAAGCACAATTTTGTTTCTGAGGTAGAGAAAAATTAGCAATAACTTTTGGGTAGTAAATACACTGGCAGAGGAATAATACGACATCCCAAAGCTCTTGCCCTTTCGGCATTTCATTCTGCCTAAAGGGGTGGGGGGAGCAATTGTGTGCTGATGAATTAGAAAACTTCATGAACATTCAAGAAATACACATGCCACTACAAATTAACCATTAGCAGGGCAAGGTATTCATCCTTTCTGCCAGATTCAGTGGGAAGTATGCCTTATTAGCATTGAAGCCCAAAGAAGTAATATATCAGTCCACATTCACTTTTCCTACAAAAGGGAACAGGCAGTCTCAGTTCTGGAAAATAAATAGCGTTGTTCTTTCCATCCCCATTTCAATCCTAAAACTAAAAATCACCAAATGAAATCCTATTTCCTCTCTGCTCCCAGTTTGTCTCCGTGTTTACAATGGAATGCGGTTTTGCATTTTAAATCCGTTCCATCATAACCCTGAAAGTGATCACAGGGCTGCTAATTCTCCCCGTCTCCAGTTTCCACCCTCCCCCGCTGCTGCACTTTGAATTTGAATGGGACCCGAGGATTCCCTGGGGGCCACGTTTGTGGCCCTTCCGATGCAGCCTCTCTCCTGCTTTCAGCTGGTTTCCTGGCAGGTTTCATGGGGATTTGTGGTGAGTGGCCGCTCTGGACTCACTTTTCATTCTGTCAGGTTGTGGTTAGGCTTAGTGGGGTTTCTTTGTTATCCTGGCCACTAGTAGTCAATTCCCTTGAAAATATCTGGTTTTCTCTTTTTCCCTTTAAAAAAAAAAAAAAAAAAGCAGCTCCTAGGTTCTGCCTTGTCCCCCAAACACAAACACAAAATAAATAGGGGTATCCTGTTTAAAACCTGCGGGGAGAGAAGAGGGAGCATTCCAGATGTTCTCAATGTCCCAATTTAATTTTGATGTCAGACTATAAAAGATCTTGGGAGGGCCCCATTTCCCGTACCTGCCCTGCTGACACGCTGTTTTACTAAGGAACCAGGGATAAATTTTACTAGTGCCTTTTCATGTTAAAACAAAATAAAATAAGCCAAACATAAAATGTGACATTTTGGAGCACAGCATTTCTCGTTAATTCACAATAAACCTGGAAAATAAAAAGTAAGTCCCAAAATTAGCCCAACAAAACAAAACAAATACTTAGGAGTGGGTGAAGATGGAGTGTTCTGTGGACACAGTTGGAGATTTGGCAGTTTCTGCACATGCCTAAAGCCAGCGTTTAAGAGAGTTTTGTATTTCATGAATCAGTTTGGAGGAAAAAAAAAAAAAAAGAAAAGAGAGAACAATGTAAGGTTGCCAACATTTTATATTGCCAAGTTAGGCTATTCAAGAAAAGAAAATCAAAAACCACCACCACCAACTAACATTGAAATCTTACATCATTTCTTAAAAGAAAGGACATGTTAACATGGGTGGGGGCGGAGGAAAGCCATGATCTTAGAACACAGGACAGGCTTTTCAAGAATGAGGACTTGGCAACTTCTACACCACCGTGCTACAAAAGCCTTCAGAAGCAGCTAGTTCCTGAAACACACCAAGCCCCTTCCCACCTCGCTGCTCTTGCACCCGCTGATCCTCTGGAAATCTATTCCCTGGGACCTTGACAGAGCTCTCCACTCAAATGTAACCACAGAGGCAGGCTTCTCCAACTGCACTGCTGAAGCCCCTTCTCCCCAGGCCTCCTGCCCACAACCCCTCCCCTCACCATTTCCCTCTCTTTCCATTCCCTTACCTTTGTTATTATTATTTTTTCAAAGACTTGTTACTACTGGGCTCTGTATGATCCATTTGCTCATTGTCTGTTTTCTCCATTACAATACAAAGCCACGAGGTGCCTTTGTTTACTTCTTTTCCTCCACTATCCAAAACTCCAGTCCCAGGCATGCAAGGCACGCAACATAGATCAGCTCCACTTATAGGTGTGTATAATGTCACAGGTGTTGTTTTTCTCATTTTATTGTGGACAAGAAAAAGTGTGTGCAGAGCCTGCCCTGATTGCTGCATAAAAACTGTTTTAAGAAAGAGACTGAAGAGGCCCTGTTGATATAAATCAGGGCCAAGAGAAGAAGTAGACAATCAGTAGGTGCACTCTCACTGCAGGAGAGGGAGTCAAGTTTCCTAGGACCTAGGATAAACTGAGAGTGGGCTGAAATTATGCCTGACTACTGGTTTAGAGATCAGAAATATTCCTAAAAAGAAATAGGCTGTTGAGAAACGTACACCCTTCTTCTCCCTCTTCAAGTTACTGAATTACATAGAAGAGGCCTTTGCAGGGGTGGAAAGGTATGATGTAACAAAAGACAAATTAACAAGAGAAAAGCAAAAATATTGAAATCAAATTTTTATACCAGGCCCGGTGGCGCAAGCCTGTAATCCCAGCACTTAGGGAGGCTGAGACAGGAGAACAGCAAGTTCAAAGCCAGCCTCAGCAACGGTGAGGCACTAAGTAACTCAGTGAGAGCCTGTCTCTACATAAAACACAAAATAGGGCTGGGGATGTGGCTCAGTGGTCAAGTGTCTCTGATTTCAATCTCCAGTACCAAAAAAAACAAAAAGCAAAAACAAAAAAAACCCTTTTTATGTAACATAGGTAACACTTGACCTTCAAAGATGAAGATTTAAAGACTGGGCAGGGGGAGAATACACACACACACACACACACACACACATAAAAAATATGTGTGTGTATATATATATATATATATATATATTTTTTTTTTTTTTTTTCCCCCTAAACAGAGAATTGAACTGAGCTATGTCATCAACCCTTTTTATTTTTGAAACAGGGGCTGGCCTCAAACATGCCATCCTCCTGCCTTAGTCTCCTAGGCAGTTGGGTTAACAGGTATGCTTGGCTCAGGGAAAACAATGTTTTGTGCTTAGGTTTGATGGACAGCAGTGTAGAAATGTGTGGTAAAGGCCTAGCGTGGTGGTGTACACCTGTAATCCCAGTGGTTTGGAATGCTGAGGCAGGACAATCTCGAGTTCAAAGCCAGCCTCAACAACTTAGTGAGGCCCTAAGCAACCCAGTGAGACCCTATCTGCAAATAAAATGTGGTTCAGTGGTAAAGCACCCCTGGGTTCAATCTCTGGTACCAAAAATAATAATTAATAATAATAAGAAGAAGAAGAAAAGAAAAAAAGAAATGTGTATTACATTTCTGAGCAGTAGTAACTAGATGGTATACAAATAGGTGAGACCCAGTAGTAGGAAAAAGTGGACGAAAGGAAGTGACTTGATGGTAACCTGGAGAGGAAAATCCAGCCAGGCTTTTCTGTTGGAATGATTCTAACTCTGTCTGTGTAGTATTCTTTCCTCCCAGGTATGGAGCAGTACCTCCTAGGTACTATCAGATAAAGTAGGTCAGAGAATTTCTTTATGGCCAGTGAAGGAAGGGAAAAGTTAGGGCAATATTTCTAGTTATTTTGATTTGCCTTGGGAAGAGAATACTGGTTTCTATGAAATGCTGAGGTGGGAGGGGGTAGAATGAGGGGCAGGACATAGGAGGGCAGGAAAAAGCCTGAGGGACCTCGTGGCCTTTTCAATGTCCTTCAGGTAAGGTACTCGGTATATCAAAGTGACATATTTGGAGGTATGGTTTTCTGAGCTGCAACACCTTGCTACTGCTGCTTTTTTCTTTTTCCTGAACTTTGCTTTCTAATCTGTGGCTTTTTAAACCTCTTGGATTGTGTTTGCAACTTTTTTTTTTAATAAGAGAATATTTACCTATTCCTAGACTACAGATTTCTATTGAATATATATATATGGTAACAGTAGCTTCCAGGTGACAGCACAGGAACCACTCTCTCTCATGATCATTCACTGTGAAATGGTGGAACTGGGAAGACTGGTTCACAGACAAGCTTGCTGCTAGGAACAATAGGTCATTATAAACCAGGCGTGGTGGCGCACACCTGTAATCCCAGCACTTTGGAAGGCTGAGACAGGAGAATCGTGAGTTCAAAGCCAGCCTCAGCAATGGTGAGACACTAAGCAACTCAGTGAGACCCTGTCTCTACATAAAACACAAAATAGGGCTGAGGATGTGGCTCAGTGGTTGAGTGCCCCTGAGTTCAATCCCTAGTACCAAAAAAAAAAAGGTCATTATAGAAAAAAACTGGTTTTCAAATGCATTGTGGCTAGTTCACAAATAAAGCTAGTAGGTTTTTAAAGTGTGTATTTCAAATTTTTGTACCATATAGGGTCCTGGAGAGATGATTCAGATTTTTTCTTGAAAGGGTACTACTTCTGTGTCAGAGCTCAGAATATGATGCCCCATGTTCAATATAGCACTTTAGCATAGGATGTTTTTTAGGCTGAAGAAAATTGAGAAAACCAAAGGTGCAGGAAGGTTCTCTCTGACCTTTTCCTGCCTTTCTCCCCTGAAACATTGTTTTAGGAAAATTTTCTGACCTACCTCCCCTAAAAGTAGATCATAAGGTACCACTTATGTGACTGAGTAGCACAGTGCTTGCTTGAGATGTGTGAGGGCCTGGGTTTAATCTCTAGCACAGCAAAAATAAAATAAAATAAAGGTAGATCATGAGACCCTCATGAGATAGGCATTTTGCTTTATACTAGAGGCCAAGATCTGAACAAACAGTCTTTATTAAGTTTTTCTGTTTATTATTATTAGGTTATACCACCTTTTTTTCTGCTTACATTTCAACATGACTGGTTTTTGTCAAAACTGTCCATAAAAATACTTGGTATTTCCTCAGATTTTGGGTCTTAATTTCTGAAAACTCCAGACTATTTACTTTGGTAAATAAATTTTATATGCTTTTCTTAATTTGTCTGTCTGTCTCTTCTTCTTCTTTTGTATTGGGGATGTTTGGTATTGGAATGTTCCAGTAGGCATCCTACTGAGCTTCATCCCTAGCATTTTACTTTTTCTTTTTGTTGCTAAAACAGGTTCTTGCTAAATTGCCAAGGCTGTCCTTGAACTTGTGATCCTCCAGTGTGTGTGTGTGTGTGTGTGTGTGTGTGTGTCCTTTTGTCTCTTTTTTATTTTGGTGATCCCCTTGTCTCAACCTCTCAAATAGCTGGGATTACAGACATGCGCCACTCTGACCAGCTATTAATCTGCGTTTTGCTAGAAGATAATCAGCCATGGACCTTGATGGTTGAGGAAAATATATTATTTTTTCTCTCCTACAGTTTCTGTGCCAAACATGGGGTGGCCGAGATACTCTACTTGCTCTGGATATGATCCTGGGACAACTTATAAAAATGTGGCAAAAAAGTAAGAAATTTTTCACCAAGGTCTGTTTTCCCAGATTTTTGCCAGTAGTGCCCAGTGCAGACTGGAAGATAAAATTTCTCATGTCCCTTGCTTTCCAAATTTACATGAGTGGGAGAAAAACATTCTCTTATTGCTTTGTCTTTTGTTATAAGGTGTCAGCCATGAAAACTGGGACTTATAAGGACAATCTCCTCTATGTACTGTGTAGCTCATTTTGTCAACTCGTTTTTTCTTCTGAGAAATAGAGAATGAACCCAAGTACACCCTGTGTGAATTTAGCATAGATTTTTCATTTTAAAACTGGCTCCAGCAGGACTCAATGGTGCACGCCTAATATCCCAGCACTTTGGGAAGCTGAGACATTGCCGGTTCAAAGCCAGCCTCACCAATGGTGAGGCGCTAAGCAACTCAGTGAGACCCTGTCTCTAAATAAAACACAAAATAGGGCTGGGGATGTGGCTCAGTGGTGGAGTGTCCCTGAGTTCAATCCCTGGTACCAAAAAAAAAAAAAAAAACTGGGTCCAATGTCTGTTCTTGCTGCCATACTTCTGAGGAATACCAAAGGTAGTAACAAAATGGTCTATAAATAAGTGAGAATAGGAAGGAGATGAAGAAAATGACTTTAGAGTAACATCTGCCTGTATGTGTGTGTGCACATGTGTGTGTGTTTGTGTTATATACATACACAAGATGAGGTCAACATATGTTGTTCATTCTAATAATGATGATAAAATAAATGGAAAGAATGAAAATATTGATCTTGTGAAATTTCCTTGTCTCTCTCCTTTTATGCCTCAGAATGTAACGGTGATGGAGGATTTAGAAACCTTCTGTTGATTAATCCATCATATTCTGACAACTGAATTCCCAGAAATAGAATTAGACTTTGACACAAAGTGACGTTTTGATTGGAATTTCTTTTAAGTCAAAGCTTAGAAAGTACTGAGAGAAGGACTGCCCCATAGTGAGCCCTCAAATAACTGAAGTTACTACCATTGATATTAATTGCTCCCATTAAGAAGCTAAGATTTTAATGTCTGATCAGTCAATTTCAATGTCTGTCTAGACCTGACTAGATCTAGGTCTACCACCTCAATATCATTGCAACTGCTGTGTCAGAGAATGTTTTATAAGAGGTAGACATAAGTTAGTTGGACAGACATTTACACCGAAGTGAAAGAATTAAAATGTAAGGGGTTTAAAAAAACCAGGATGGTAACATTTAGGACCATCGTCCACCAATGATAAAGTTGTCTTGTTTTAGGATTGTATATCATGAATATTGAAAATAAAGCCAAGGCTTAACTTGTTGGATATTTGAAATTTTTTTTAAAAATGTGTTTAATTTAAAAATTGCCCAGGCACAATGATAGTGGCAGTTATTTTTGTTAAAAGTAGATTGTGGACAGAGTAGCTTGCGAAAATGCTCTTAAGTATTCACGTAGGACAAAAACCTTCTTGGCACTAAGAAGTCTCAATTGGCTTTTCAGCTGCACTGTGGTTCATTGTGTGCTTTAAATCAGCTCTAAGACTACACTACATACCATTGTGTCTGTTAGAAAATCATTATGGTGCAATTAAAAGCAGTGTTGTTTCACAGCGGAGCATGGAATTTTCCTCCATGTCTGAGGGCTGTGCACTTCCTTAGTTCCTTTTGTGATTATCACTACTTGTAATTGTCAAGAGATAACAGCTGTCCAGAGGACACTCAACAGATGGCAGTCGCAGGGTGATGTGTCATCCTTTTTGGGATACTCTGACACCTGAGTTTGGGACTTCCATAAATGCTGGCGTGCAAGTGACTCCTTTTAAGTACCAGTGATCTGGAATGTTCTGTGACAAAAGTAATCTTCTTCCAGAAATAAAGAGAAATTGAAGTGCCCTTAAGAAATGAAGTGTGCCATGTAATGCTAAAACATATTGTCCTTTGGAACTTTTAAACTGTTATAGATTAGAATACTAAGTATGGAGAAAGCCTCATATATAGATAGACAGATTCGTTTTCTTCCAGAGAAAAATGTGATGAGATTGGACAGTTTTTTCATTTTTGTAAAAATCTTTAAAGATTCACTTTATATTTTTTCAAAAGAGCAGTTTAACCCTGGCTTCAGTAATGACATGACTTGTTGAATGACATAGTCTGTAATGAAATTAACCTAAGTGGTTTGTGGATTAATTAAGTGGTTTCATTTTACATTTCAGGTAGCATTTTAACATGAAACACATAAGCCTCTATCTTCATTATTTATACAGTACATAGAGGTGTGCCGCATTATTATGGGAGTAAGAAACTAACAGGAAATTCATTAACAAAGATGCTGAACAATGCATAGAACCATGCTTGTTGCTATGCAATGTTATTCAGTATTCAGACTCTTGAGTTACAGATTCTCCATGACTGCCTTGTGCTCCTTCCTGTCAGTTACACAACTGCTTTCAGGTTCCAGAGCCTCAGTTCTGTCTAGCAAATATTCTGGACTGTCTGGATGTATATATTTTAATACAACGACAAAACAGTATTGAATAATAGATATATGTGCTGCTTCTGTGTTCTGCAAAGTGTCCTGGGCATGCCTGCCTGCCAGCACAGTTCTCCTTCCAGCTCCACTAAATGATATTTAAATGATATTTGACTACCTTTGGTTTGACCTGAATATGAGTATAGAGGCCTATTTTTTTTTTTTTTTTTTTTTTTTTTTTTTTTTTTTTGTGGTACTGGGGATTCCCAGCCCTTTTTATCTTTTTATTTTGAGATAGGATCTTGCTAAAATATCCAGGTTGGCCTTACCTCAGCATTCCAAATTGCTGGGATTTCAGGTGTGTACCATGCCCAACAAGTATAGCCCCTCAAAGCAGGCAATGTGGGGATGACCAAGTCCCACAGGGTTTTGTTTAATTTTGTCAAAATTGTTGTCTTTTCTTTCTCTCTGTGTCCTGCAGTTCACGAAGATTTGTATTTCTTTTAAAACATGGCACTCTGACATTTTCTGTTTGTCTATTCATGTCCCAGGAGAGGTAAACCACATGCCATATATGTTTTCCGTTAATATATTTGCAAGTTAGTCTCACTGGTTGGTCTCTGAAAGATTTCCAGCAGATAAAACACATGGAATGAGAAGCTATAAAAAGGAGATTTTAGTAAATGCATAAGGGAGTAGGGACAGGGTACAGGATGTAGGAAACAAGATAAATGATATTGTACAGATTTGAAATACATTGCATGTGTTTTGGGACAAAAAAGAAAAAAATTACTTATTCTAATAGCTTTGTATATGCCACACATTATAACACATACTTTATTTGTATTGTTTTATTCGATTCTCACACCTTTGTGAGATAGCATTAGTATCGTCAGTTTACTGATGAGAAAATAGTGGCACAGCTGATAATTTGTCCAAGTCATACAAGATGATCTTCTATATGCTTATCATTTCTTACAATATGTTTGTTGCTTCCCTGAATGATTGTATGATTTTATACAGCTAAGATCTTCCTTGATGTTATTACTGAATGGAGGTGCTAATTAATAAAGCACTGAAAAATGTATTTGTTTGTATAATGAAATATGTCTGTAGACTTTTTAAAATACTATAATGTCTATCAAAAATGAAGTTTGAGAAATATGAAAATGGATGTTCTTTTGAAGGACTTAAGGATGTTTGTAATAAGTAGAATGTTAGTAGGCGAGTTTTCCCTGAAAACTTTGTTTTTCTTATGATTAATATACAGATAATTTTATTATATCCTTTGGTAGAAATTAAAGAAAAAATATTCCTTTCATCTGTTGATTAAAATGAGTCTATAAATAAAACTGCTAGGAAAATGTTCAGATCTTCCTCTGATAGTCCATGGAAGGTAATATGTTCCCAGCTGAGAGAGTATAGGAATGACATGACGGGATACGTTTTCAAAATAAGCATGCCATAAAAATGATTGGTAGATTATAATCTATGCAATTAAACTCTACTTTATCCCCAAATTTTGAAGGTAGAAACCTCTGAAATCTGACTTGTGCCAAAGAAAGATGACTAATTGGAAACCTAAAAGTGAATTCTAGATTTTCATTTGCTTTTTATTGCAGGATTATATATATTAAGGGGAAGTGAAAAGAATATGTAGTTGAGCTGCTCTGTGGTTACCTCAGTCTCCTACCATGATATGGGTTCAGAATGACACTACAATGACAGCTAAAACACTGATGCGGACAAGATAAACCCACAGTGGATCCGAGCACCATGAAAAGCACATGCAGCAGAGAGAGAAGAAAAGACCCTTGTCTTCTGCCTGTGGTCATACTATTATAACCTGAAGCCAAGCCAGGAGTGGGATTTTATAGCTATAATTGCCATTTGAGATTATTTGCTGCCTAATTCAACTAGATGAGAGGCGCCTATTTTGTTTAACAGTCCTGAAATCCTACCATGGGTATCCTTTATTGTACAATTTCAGTTTTGAATCAGTACAAGCTTTATCTCCAGTTATGATATTCACATCCCCACAAGCAAGAGGAGGATCAATAGTAAAAGGAAACCAGCAAATTACAGGCTTTGCAATAAATCTAAGGTATTAGGTGGACATAATTTAAACAGTTGTTTTTCTTTTCTTGAAGAATAAACACATAATAGGAAGAAGAAAAAAAGAAGCTCTAAAGGGATTATGCATCTCTAAATATTTTATAGCTATGTTAAATGCAATGCTGAGCTTTAGTTCCACTGCTGAATATTTGCTGATGATCATTTACTCACCAACTGCAAACCCAAAAGATGCTCTTTGAGGTTTTTTGTGTGGTTTTTGCCTTGGCCCTTCTGTCAGTGTTCCACTGCATGATTGTAAAGAGCAACTCTTTGCATGTGAGAAGACAGATGCTGGTGATTTAAGCAGGGAAATGCAACACAGTGCTTTTACTCAGCTGATACTTAATGATTTACCATTTAATGTAGTTCATCTTTCATAACCCTGAGTTCAAACAGAAGCAGCTGCTATTAGGGATGCAATAATATTGAACTTCCCACCAACGACCTAGGAGAGCTTCTTTTGTAGCTTTAGCTACTGGACCCATCTGGCCTTTCCCCTAAGCACGACAACTGAGAGAAAAAAGCAGTTTACTTCCCGTCAATGGAATCTTGGACAGAATGCATAATTATGCCAGATAAAGATTTTCAAATAAAAAAACCTCATGTTAACATCACTCTGCCACTTTGGAGGACAAAACAATACATTTCATCTCATTATCAAAAGAATGGTGAGAAAACATAGAAAATCATGCTGAGCTGAAATCAATTTAAAGGGTAGAAGTGTCCCTGGCATAAAAACTGGAAGATAAATTTATATTCTTATAATTTCTGTTTGCTTTCATTAGGGTAGGAACATTCTGGTAAGGTACTTGAAAGGCCTCCTTTCCTTTAGTTTTGGACTATATCGAGGCAGATATAGAGATATAGATGTTTAGATGGATGGATGGATAGATAAACAAATTTGAAAATATTTCAAAAACCTATCGCATAAGCAATAGACACCTAATAAGATTGAAGACTATTGGGAAAATATATCCAATGGTGCTGACAAGAATTGTGATTTTAACATTATCAAATGCAGTGTTTTAAATGTATTTTCCATATCTGAATTCAGTAATTTGTTTTCACTTTGGCCTATTAGTGAGTGAATGAAGAGCAGATTATAGGGTAGGTGGCCTTTTTTTTTTTCTGTTTCTCATACTTAGTTTTGCTAAAATTCTAACATCTGTAAATTAGGAATTGCAAGAAAAAGATTATGAAATTTTATTATAATTATAGGCTTCCCAAACGACAACTGTTGCATAGTTATGATTATATCTAATCCCTTGACTGCTTACAGTAGACCAAAATGTTTTTCTTTTCCATCAATATATTCCTAAAAGACAAAGAAGGCAGTTAGACCAGATGTTCTTCACTGTGAAAAATCTACTTAGAGGTGTCTGTCCTGATGGGATCAGATGGACTAAAACTACCGTATGGGTCCCCTCTCCTGCACTGTAGCATTTTTCATTCTTTTTTTTTGGTACTGGGGATTGAACTCAGGGGCACTCGACCACTGAGCCACATCCCCAGCCCTATTTTGTGTTTTATGTAGAGACAGGGTCTCACTGAGTTGCTTAGCACCTCACCATTGCTGAGGCTGGCTTTGAACTCACGATTCTCCTGTCTCAGCCTCCCTGAGTGCTGGGATTACAGGCTTGAGCCACCGCGCCTGGCTGCATTTTTCATTCTTAATGCCAAAGTCATATTTTTACTCAAGGCCTTTTTAATGATTAAAAACAAAAAACAAAAAAATTAAGCTGTGCCTGTAGTACAAAAGCATTTGTTCTTACATCTATGCATCTTTTGAAAATACTGTCCTAGAGATATTTATGTGTTTTCCAAAGTTTGATGATTCTTAATATTTGAGATTTGCCATGGGGCAAATAAATAGATAATTTGCATAACATTTATAATTATGCAATTTGACATTTAAAAAAATAAAGACAACTTTCTATATGAGACTTCTGGTAAAAGAGAGTCATAAATATAAATGTGCTCCATCTCATACTTTATCATTGTGAAGTTACTGATAAAAAGTGAACAAAGGTTCACTTTTGGGGTTGAGTTCTACTGCCTGGTATGCTATTGATCAAGTGCCTGGGGTTCCTGGATTTTTAGCATTATCATTATTTGGGGAGAAAACCTTTCAGTTGTTTATTTGTAGCACTTAACCAGTTTCCACGTGGGCAACTGGAAATATTATCATGGAGAATTGGACCACATTACCAGTTCATTTAAAAAAGAATGATCAAAGTGCTTGGTCCATTTGAAGATGGATCTGTCTATGTAAGTTGCTACAAGTTGAAAATCAGGTATTAATGTATCAATCTCAACAAGTTAGAAAGTTTGACCTGGAATCTTATTCATTCTTTCAGTCTGAATATAGACAGGTATTCTCCAAGATTTCTATTTCTCTATTTGCTCAGTTCCATGATTTATAAGAGTTCTAATTTG
>PVHX01015400.1:30042-46983 GCA_004024805.1 Geosciurus inauris
GTGGTTGAGTGCCCCTGAGTTCAATCCCTGGTACCAAAAAAAAAAAAAAAAAAAAAAGAAATAATGTGGGGTTTTCCCAAAAAATGTTGTTACAATTGTTTCCAGGCCCAAGGACTTATGATTATGGGAAAATATATATTATAACACAATGTTTCTAAAATTTGAGCTGTTTAAAATTGAAAATAAAAATCTATTCCTTTTGTTTATTTGTTTTTAGAAGGCACATATTCTGGTTCATTTCATTTTGAATAGCCCTAGCATATATATTTGGTAGTTATCATTGGACACTATGCTTTCACAAACAACCAGAAAAGATTTCAGTCTTAGTAAGCTGCATTATTCATGTGAATATGGTTAGAGCAGTCAAAGAAAGTGAACATTTTACAATTGACCTTTTTCTTTCTTTTTAAAATTTTTTTTTTTATTTTTGGTGTTACTGGAGATTGACCCTAGGACCTCACACATGCCAGGCAAGCACTTGACCACTAAGCTACATCCCCAGCATTATTTAAAAACTTTTTATTTTTGTAGTCAGCGTCTTGCAAAGTTCCCCAAAACTGGCCTCAAAGTTGTGATTCTCCTGTCTCAACCTCTCTAGTAACTGGGATTATAGGTGTGTGCTACTGTACCCAGTTTACTAGAAATATATTAAATATTCTTACAGAAATGACTTATAAAGTTTAGAAGCAAGAAAAACAAATCTAGAACTAAAATTATAAAATCATACAATATTTCTCTGGGAGAATGGTAGACTCTAATACAGTAAGTAAGTCTAGCCACAGGTTTTCAATCTATCCCTACCTTAAATATGTCACTGTGTTCACAACTTATGACACTGTAGGGATAAAAAGGTGTCATCCCTTTTCTTGCCCATCAAAGGAGTCCTGGCCAACACTCCTATAACAAAATAATGGGTTTAACAAGAGAAAAGCGTAGAAATTTATAGCAGTGAAGTTTTTTATGTGACATGGAACCCTTCAGAAATGAGGACCCCAAAATTCAGGGAAAACTAGATTTTAATGCTTAAGTTTGATGAAGAATGGGCAGCTGGATAGAAATGTGATTGGTCAAAAGTTATGATCCAATGTAACAGACTCAACGGAGAAAACCTAGCAAGGCCTGTTTGTTTAGATTCTTCTTGGCCTCCATAGGTGGCACTCCTTCCTTCTGGGTATGGAGCGGAGCCTTTTCTGAAATGAGGTCTCATGAGCTACTATCAGATCAGATAAGAAAAAGTTAGAGTAACATTCCTAGATTTTATGGCTGCTTTTGGGTTCTAGTTTCTATGATTCACCTTGGGGAAGAGGAACTCTAGGTTGTGGCCTGCCTTGGGGAAGAAAAGGGAATAGGAGAAAAAGGTCAGGAGAAGGTCAGAAAGAAAGTTTGCTTTTGGTTCAATTCAATGTTTAACTCAATGTCCTTCAGTTCAAAGCACTCAACATGCCAAAGCATCATAATTGGGATACCCTTTCCTAAGTCTCAACACATGGTACCATATTGGTGAAAGGAGTTAAAGAGAGAAACAATCCATTCCAAGAGATTGAAGTAAGGTATTATTGACATAGGAAAGAAAACAGATCTCACTTATCTTCCTCTCTTGTGAAGTTACAGGAAATCTAATGAAATATTTTGAAAGGAAAATTACAAAAGAAGGCAATAAAGAAAAGTACTAGTGGAAATTCTTGAATATTATTTTATAAAGTGATGGCAAAGCTAATGACCAAAAAATTCATGAATTATCTTTATAATGATTTACCAATTTAAAATCACATACTGGCAATTTAAGTATTTTTCCTAGTACTCTTCATTCCGTATTTTTAGAGGGATTAAAAAAACTATATAGTCGTCCTTCTGGGTCACAACAAGTTTTATTGTAATTGTAAAGTGTAATTCAGGAAAATTTCAATTGTATTTTATGGGAAAAAATAACAAAGTAAAGGAAGATGTTTGTTGTACCTAGAATACAGCACAGCATGAAAAAGAAAATCTCTTTAACTCTTACGGCAGTAATTCTTAATGCACGTTCTGAGGACTACTTGCCTGAGAATTACCTGGGAAACTTGCTAGAAATGCAGCAAATTCCTGGGATCCATGCCAGATTTACTGAGGCAGTTCCATGGGAATTAAGTTCAGAACCTGTTTTACTACATACATAGTCACAGATGCTTCTTAAGCATGGTCAACTTCAGAACACTCTTTTAAAAGAAATCTTTAGTCAGCATTAATTTAGAACCACTGGTCAAATAATAATAAACCAGTAGACTTCTGATCAGGAGGAATAAGGAGAAGGCGACAATTTTCTGTTGCATCCCTGCATTTAGTAGATTATTTTGTATATGTTAGGCATTTAACCAATATATGTTAGATGAATCAATAAATAGAATTTTATCAATTACACAAAGACAAATATCATTTGGATGCAAAATATTCATGTTGCCTTTCTTCACCCATTAAATGTTCACAATCAGGAAGTCTATTAAGACTATCCAAAGGAAAACCGATTACTTCATGTACTACATGTATTCATTTATATTTGGAACAAGAGAAGATAAATAGATGATTTGAAGTTAAGTAAAAGAGGAGGTAGCATGTGTGTGTGGAGCAGGGGTCAGCTTAAGTATATCCATAAACTCTTTACCAAATTCCTAGACTTCAAGGTAGAGAAATTGACTTTTCTTTTCTTTTTTTTGGTACTAAGGACTGAAGCCAGGGGTACTCCAATACAGAAATATATCCCCACCCCATTTTGTGTATTATTTTGAGAAGGGATCTTGATAAATAACAATGCTGGCCTCGAACTTGAGATCCTCCTGCTTCAGTCTCCCGAAAAGATGTTGAATTTACTAATCATTATTATTATTATTTACTTTTAACTTTTAAACAGAAAGTTTGTTTAGAGTATCTGGAGTACAGTTTGAGTATTTAGAGATAAATTTATTTTCCTTAAAAAACCGAATAAGAACATTCTTCTTCTTCTTCTTCTTCTTTTTTTTGGTACCGAGGATTAAACTCAGGGATACTCAACCACGGAGCCACATCTCCAGCCCTATTTTGTGTTTTATTTAGAGACAGAGTCTCACTGAGATTCTTAGCACCTTGCTGTTGCTGAGGTTGGCTTTGAACTCACAATTCTCCAGTCTTAGCTTCCCAAAGTGCTGAGATTACAGGTGTGCGCCACTGCGGCCGGCTGAATGTTCTTATCTTACCATATTTGCTGAAACTGATTACTTCTGTTTTAGCAATGAAAAAAAAAGACACTCATTTTCACATGTTTAATCATTTATTTAGTAACCTAGCAAGTACCTAATGATTATCCACTCTGTGCATTGTTAAATGAGATATGGTCACTAGCCTTAAAAATCTCATAGCTTAAAATGTTGAGAGGAATGAGGAAATTGTATTACAAAGGACAAAGCTAAAGATAGGTTTATAAATTTGTGTGTATCTTGTGGATCTTGGATACCTTATTAGGGACTACACTTTTCATTCTTAAACATCTGCCTTGAGTCTACTTCGAGATTATGCAATTTAACAGGTAAATAAAGTACTGGAAGGTGAAGGTCAGGTACTAGCTGTAGGACTGCTTCCTTCATTGGCATTTTGGGACTGGCTCAGAACGAACTGCTCCTTTATATCCCAGATGGTTACCTGTTAAAGTCCGTGCTCCGATTTGGGTCATATTCACTGGGAGTATTTGTGAACAAAGGGCCTTAGCATTTACTTCAGATTCTCTCTTTGTTGAACACAGCTGTCATAGGCTGGATAAACATGTACTCAAGTCTTTACAGACCATCATTAGGATCTGAAGTGATATTCTCCTGCCGCTTATCACATCTTTTGTTAGGGAATCCTCCCTCCCTACTATTGTAAAGCTGGGTGTGTCTATATCCTGCTTCTTTTGTAATAATTTTTTAAAGCTCTTTAATAGTTTTGTCTACTTAATGGACTAGTCTCTAACCGCTGAAGCCAAGATTGCATAATTTTAACAAAGAGACTATATAAACACATACACTGGTGTCTCTTAATTAAGAATGTGATGAGTAGATGAAGGTATTTGGCAATAGCTGAAATCAACAGTCATTAAAAATTCTTCGGTGATACTACTAATTTGTTTGTAATAGCCTTCTAATTGCAGCATATAAACAAAGACAAATGTGAGTTGGACTTTATGTAAAAAGTATCAATTTTGTCTTTTCTGGTTAAAACAGTTATAATTTTCACTTCTGGTACAGTTGAAATAAATAATGGAAAACCATGCCCCAAGCCTGTGGTTGACAGCCTGTTAATGTTCGGGTTCCTTTTCTGAAAGGTGGTCTTCCTTTATAAAATGTTTGTTGTCAGTTGGTAGCATTGTGTAGTCTAGGAGAAATCACAGAGACGCAGGTGCCTTATGAATAGCCAGATGGGAAATGGAAGATGATCAAACTTCCTCCTAGACCGTCTGAGTCAAATAGGAATGACAAAAGATTTTCCTTTGAAACAGTGAAGACAGCAAAACCTAATTTTAAAGTCTTGTATACAAATGACGTTAATGCCTCCCTCTTAAAGACACAAAACCTGTTTTTTAGAGCTTTTCTCATCACCAAAATACAGCCAGACTCTGCGATTAGACTCAGCAGCTGTTTAACAGTGCCAGAAATACTGATGAACTTCCAAGACTCTTTCTTCCAGCAAGATAAAATCCTCCGAAGAGCTGCCTCAGAATTGGTTCAAGCTGACTCAGAGGGAAGAGCGCCACCTGTCGATCGTGGCCGCAGTGTTGACGGCGGCACCTGGCCACCCTTCCCGTTCGCCCTCCACCCACCCATCAGTACATGCTGTTTCCCCAGAGAGCTGCATATAGTAAGGTTCTGAGGTGGTCCTAAGTTCACCTAAGTGTGCTCATATCACGCTCTATAATTTGGGGGAAACACATGAATTTTAATCAGTTTTTAAAACAACCAGGCCTCTCTTCTCATTTACTAGAATGGAAAAAATTCACTTTTATTACCTTAAAGATGCCAAACAGTGCCATTTTATTACTGTGGGAAGCTGGAAGTCATTTCCGAACTCTTTTGGCAAGGGTGCTATGTAGAGCATCCAATTCAGTCCTTTAAGTGTCTTCTGAGAACCACCACACAAACTGTGATTTACTGTCTTCAGGAGTTAAAGGGACCCTTTCTACCCTGAAACTGAAGAAAGAAAGGTGAAGTGTGTCTAAGAAGCATCCCAATGAGACCCACAGGAATAGGAGACAACTCAGAGCTGCGAGTCAGAGAGATAGAGAATGTTTTGGTAACCTGCATTTTCAAACATATGATTTTAAATTTGCTTCAAAAGATTATGTTGGTAGCTTTTAAAAGTTGAGATGAGTTTTGTATATTGCTAGATGATTCCTAAGGCCACTTTCACAGACATCTGACACTTGGTGGCAACGAGGCCACTTTCCCCTCCTCCCTTCTTGCTTTTTGTAGCCTAAATAGGTTTTGCTACATTACCACAGTGAATAGTGTCATAGTTTAAAAACAAAATAGAACACACACATACACACACACGTAGATACACACACACATACACACACATTGTGGATGTACCTAAGGCTTAAAAACACAAATTCAAATGACTAAACGTAATTAAACAAGAATCAAAAAAGAAGTTTTTGCATGCTGTAACCAGAAGATGGAAAGATTCCAGCTACCAATCAGTAGCAACAAATGAGAATTTAAATTTTTGTGCTCTTTTGCCCACTGAGATCTCCAGTAGTTTGACAGTGTGTAGTCTGGGGGACTACTGTTACTATTAATTAAAATATGTTCACACACACATGTATTTTTCTCTGATGTTGCATGTGTATTTTTCTTTTTGTGGTGGTGGGGATTGAACCTAAGACAAGATATTTAACCACTAGTCAGGAAATATATTGCATTTTATGTGACTAACCAAGTGTTTGTCACATAGACGGCTCTCTATAAATATGTGATATAAGAATGAGTGGTAAATTATAGCATTGTGGAAACAAGTTTTTCTTTGTTTTTTCCTAAATTTTTTTATTGAAAATAATTATTCCATCACATCAAGATAAGAAGCTATCTGATACTGTAAAAGGAACTCTAGTAAACTCCTTTTCTTGACAAAAATCATCAAACTACTGACTTCAAGTAGAAAATATAATCTTTATTTGCTTTTATATGTATAAGCTTTGCTGATTATTCTCCAAAGCAACTCTCAAAACAGTGGATCATTTTTCTCTGGTTACAAGCAAACTCAAATATTTTGTGAAACAGTGTCTCTCTAGTTCTTACATTCTTTTCCTTTTTTTATTTTTAGTGCTGGGGAATCAAACTTAGGGTCTTGCACATGCTATACAAGCATGCTACCACAAGCATGCTATCATTAAGCAACTTTCCCAACCTACTAATTATATTCTTACAGGGAATTTATTTATTTATTTTTGTGATGCTGTGGATTGAACCAAGTCCTAGTGTATGCTGACCAACCCTGTACCAGTAAGTTGTACTCTCAACTCTTATCAAAGTATTATACTCTTTTTTTGGGAGGTTGGGGGTACTGGGGATTGAACTCAGGGGTTCTCAACCACTGAGCCACATCCCCAGCTCTATTTTGTGTTTTGTTCAGAGACAGAGTCTCACTGAGTTGCCATTGCTGAGGGTAGCTTTGAACTTGTGATTCTCCTGTTTCAACCTTTTAAAGTGCTGGGATTACAGGCTTGCGCCACTGCATGAGCTAGTAGTATACTCTTAAACTACACCATAAAGGTGTTTATTGCGGTAGCTTGCAGTTTTCATGTTTTTGTTCTTTAGGTGAAATTAATGTTTTCATTCATTTGCTGTGGTTATTGATAAGAGAATCATTATTGTATTTATTTTATTTTTTGTTCTGACAGGGAGATTCTGACACTTGCAGTGGATATGACATTAAATTAGAAATGTTATGTGGTATGTTCCTTGTTAGTACCAGGATGATATATATCTATTCTACAGCAGGAGATTCACACTTGGCAGGATGTCATGTGCTTTCTTTGCTAAATCAAATAGGGATAATAGAGGCCGAATCTCTAAGTAGCCTCTGCCAGGCAAATGGCTGAGGGAAATGGAGGGCTCCATCCAGAGAACCAGGACTGCAATGCTGCTCCTCTATCCAAAGATGACTAGGGTACCAAATGTCTTCTGTCCTTTAAGGGGACTAATATCAAGTTCAAAAGCTTTAATATATACATAACAAAAGAGTGGGAAAATTTCCAAGGGTAGATTTAATGATCAGCTTGCTGTATCATCCTTAATAACCATTAAAAGGAAACAATAGGGCTGGGGTTGTGGCTCAGTGGTAGAGTGCTTGCCTCACATGCATGAGGCACTGAGTTCGATCCTTATCACCACATACAAAAAAATACATAAATAAATAAAATAAAGGTTTAAAAAATATTTAAAAAATAAAGGAAACAATAGCAGGTGTATTGGTACACACCTGTAATACCACTGATTTGAAAGGCTGAGGCAGGAGGATCACGAGTTGGAAGCCAGCCTCAGCAATTTGACAAGACCCTGTCTCAAAATAAAAAAATATGGCTGGGATGTAGCTCAGTGGTGAGGTACACTTGAGTCAGATTCCCATTAACCCCATTCCCAAACTCAATAAAAATGGAAAATAGAAAAAAGAACAATAATTTTTAGAAATAAAGGAAAATTATTGGGTTAAAAAGTTTTCTATTTTAAGAAATATGTCCAGATAAAGTTGGCATATAGATTAGACTGACCCATACATTTCCTATATGTATATATCATTTACTCTTTTACATATTTATCCATCTCCCTGTCCATTCGTCCCTCCATGCATCCATCCATTCATCTATTCATCCATCCTTCATCCATTCATCCATTTATCTCAACCAAATGTTTTAAAATCATTTAATTCTTTCATCCACTCATAAATCCAACCTGTTTTAGATGGCTGCTATATAACCCACACTATTGCTAGTGATAGAAGGACATGGAAGATGGAGTCCCTTCTCTCAAGAATCTTAGATTCCCATGGAAGGATGACATTATTATTATATTTTTTGAAAGGATGTCTCAGAGCAATATAACAAACTGAGACTTATACATTCACAGGCCAGAGGCTTCAACATTCAAACTGCACAAGCCATAAAAACCACTAAAAATACATTCAGATTCCTTGAGTTCAAATTTTGTCTTTGCTACCTTCCACATTGCAGGCTTTTAGCAAGTTATTTAGTGCTTATGCCATGGTTTCTTATAACAAATGGTCATACTAATGACACCTGTTATTTCCCTCCTCAGGTTGCAGGAAGAATTAAATGAGATGGCACGTGCAAATGTGACTGTATCACCCAAAGGTTTGTTTCATCATGCAAGAAAACCTTTAAAATGCTAAGAAAATACATAATGGCTAATCTAAGGATTATGAAAAATATCTTTCCCAAAATACTCTGGATAGTTTGAGAGATGACATATAAATATTCTCATCTGCATGCGCCAACTCTGGAAAACACTCTTGAATGTTATTGCTGACTTTGATAGCCTGCCTTTGCATCTTTGCCAGAACTTGCTCTCAGTTGCTGCTATTCATAGAATGCCCTTGGATAATGTGATAGGTTGAATTTGAATTACTCCTCCAATCATTTTGGAGACAGTAATAATGGCAAGTGAAATGGTTATCTGGAGAATGAACTAAGCATGGACATCTAATAAAATTGCTCTATATTTTTTGTCCTTAAAATAATCCAAAAGAAGATAACATAATGCTATTTGAGTAAATAAGCATTAAACATGCCAACATAAAATAAATTTCCTGGATACAGATAATATATGCTTTAAAAGACTACTAATCTCACATGCAGCACAAATTCAAAATGACTTTTTTAAAAAAAATTCCTAAATTATAGGAAAATAGATATTGCGTTAGACCTTTTCCTGGAATTATTTCTTAATTGTCACTATTGGAATATTGTTTGAAGGCTGAGAGCCAAGCAGTATATACAGACTGGTTTAAATAAATCCAGCGTATCATCATGTTGCTAATACTATAAAAACCTTTGGTCTTTCAAACATCTTCGCTGGTTTTCTCCCACATACCAATTATTTAATACTGTTACATCTAAGGCCAGGGCTCGTTAGTCTGCCTGAAGGAGTACAGAAGTTCCAGGCATTGCTTCTATTTTATTTTATTTTATTTTTTCTTGCCTGCAACCTGATTTCTTTTGGGTCTGACCTAATTCCTTTGATGCCTGAGGCTTGGAGGCCAGTGCTAATCTGCATCATGGATGTGTGGAGAAAAGGTGAGAGATTTGAAAGAACAAATAAAGAATAGCACTTGGGCAAGAATGCACTTCAAAATCAAAATAAGCATCATGAGAGCAGAGCATTCTTGTTTCACTCCTTCCTTTTAAACAGGAAACTAAATTCAATGCACAGTTCCAAATACAGATTTCTATGCTCTGTCTTAATTCTTATTTTTTTAGCTAGCTAATAAAACATTTCATGACTAAGATAAGGAAAAAGAAAGTAATAGCAGAATGTTTATCGTTAGCATGATACAGTGAATTGTAATGTAAGCAAAATACCTGTTTCTGAACAATATGTTGCGTTCTAGGAGCCATGAGGATGGAGGAGTTTGCACTGTCTTTCGTAGGGGAGATGATGCAATCATCTAAGCTTTGGAATGTGCTGAGATTCAGCACGCATTGCTGTTCCTCTGGGTCTGTTTCCAGGTTCTTTTCCTGTTTGGGAAGCATGTTCTTCTTACTGCTCAAATAGGCATCCAACATCTTGTAGTCATTAATTTACCGAAGGCAGGGGGCAGATTTTCAAAGGGACAGATTTTCAAAGTGTCTTTCCTCTCTTGATTTTGGACGACTTGGAAGTCTGGGGAAGTGGGAAGTTGAAATTTATCCCTCCTTGCTAACAAATGGTAAGCTTCTTTCTTTGAGATGTTAAGTTGTGATTCTGTTTGCATGGATTTACAAAAAGAGGGGAGGGTGTTCCATTTGTGATTTGATTAATGAAGATTCACAAAGTCATCAGTACACCTGCCACCATCAGAAGAGATGCACTTTATCTAAAGCAAGAAAGTGATCAGTAACTCTTTTCAGCACAGTAGCAAGCCTTGGTACAGGGATATTTTCACTTCACAGATGTTTGAAGTCATTTGATGCTCAGCCTCCTGACTTGTTATTCATTTGGCATCTGAATTCATGTTTTATGAACAATCCATGTCACATTGTTTATGTGACAATCCAATGGGCTCTAAGTGGAAGGGATCTTCTCAATTTTAGAGCTAGACCCTGGTCCTGCGTTAGCTGCCTACTGATGTAGTGTCCATTTTGCAGAACGTACGGGCAAGTTCAAAATGCCTATTTCATGAAGTTGCTTAAAACCGTATGTTAATCAGCTAATCACAAGTGCTAACTGTCACCAATGTATGTTCTTTTTATGTTTCCCCAGGGGTGGTATGTGTCCTCTTTTAAGTTTCTTCTTATTTTTAATTTAGCAGTGGGTACACTGAGGCAGGAGGATCGTGAGTTCAAAGCTAGCCTCAGCAAAAGCGAGGCACTAAGCAACTCAGTGAGACCCTGTCTCTAAATAAAACACAAAATAGGGCTGGGGATGTGGCTCAATGGTGGAGTGTCCCTGAGTTCAATACCCAGTAACCACCCACCTCCCCCAAAAGGAAAATGACCACTACACAAGTATTGAGGAGGAAAAAGGTAATTTACAAACTAGAAAATGAACGTAGCCATAGTTGATAACAGAATATAAATTTATGTTATTAGGCCTATGTGTCTGTGTGTCTGTGTGCACATTACTGCTCTATCATAAACAAAAGTCTATGAAATCAGCTTAATAACACTGATGAAAATTTTTTTTCAGTTCAGTCTGAACATTGTTTCTAACAGAACTGGAAAGGACAGTTCAAAACAACTTACGCACCTACATCATTTTCTATATGATTCAGTGAAATAGAAAGTCATATATTGGTACAAGCTGTTTCTACTTTATTTCATTGGACCCTTCTACATAAACTAATGAGGATCTAAGAGCAGAAAATCCAACTATAATTATGACCCCAAACAATGCATTATAGTTTTCCTTTGGCAGAGCTATCTTAAACAATCCTGTATTTAATAGTTTATGTTGTTCAGTTTTGAAATCCATTATAGTTTGTGCATTGGGCAGGTAAAAGATTAATTTGTGTTTGTAAATGTGCACACCCTTGGGGGCAGTTGTATTTTATGCACAGGTGAACAAGGATCTTTTAGCAGCAAATCTATGGAGCTGACATTTTTATGCTTCTATTTTTTTTTAAGCACAAGTCTAAGCACATGAACAGCCAATTCACCGTTCTTAACTGCTTGTTGGACTCATCTTTTAGTTTAATGTTATAATTTATGTGGTTCATAAACGAACATTAGGTGTAAATTTTATATGTATGTACATACATTTGTTTTCCTAAGACACCAACATTTTTATTATCAAGTACAGTAAAGGTATGATTTATTCCTACTTTATTAATACAATGACCCATTAATATAGGATGCTATCTATTATAGTGAAATAAGAAAATATTTTATAAAATGAGCACTGCCATCTTAGAGTGCATCTAGGAGAAATTGCTTGTATTCTTGTAAAAGTAAAAAGTTATGAGAAATATCTAGCAGATTGGCTTTGTATAAGGTTTACTCTGTCAAAATTCCCTTGCACACAATTTCGTTTTCACAGAATTCTGATGAGCTATGTGTGGTGCTGCGGAATTCCTCCAGCGAGCTAGACCTAATGCTTATGATAATGATCACAGCAATTACAAACACAATAGATGTACATCGCCCCAAATGAGATCTGAACTCCTGATAAAAGGAAAACTGGGCCTCTTCCTTTTTCCTGTGTGTGCCTTGTATAATGGCCTCATTGTCTATAACTAATAGACAAAACTGCAATGAGGGATTCTGTAATACAAGAGAGAAACAGAAACAAGATTGCTTTCATTTCTACTTGCTATGCTAACCCCTTTCTCAGATGATCTTGGCAGCTTCACCTTTCTCTAATTTTGCTAACGTCTAACAGATATGGAACTGCAGCCCCGACCCTCCAGCTCCTCCCCCTTCCTTCTTTCCTTCTTCCCGCTGTTTCATTACATTTTCTTATGTGCATACCATCAAGTCCTCTTGGACACATAATAAGATTTGTGCCAGACTATGTTTCTTGGCTTTAATGGTTAGTTAGCTTTCCAGAATACACATGCTGCTTTATCCGTGCTTTTATTACTGACATCATGAGAATGCATTGCTCCTATGTTTACAATTGGGTGTTCACCCTTAAATAAAAGCCATGAGATCAGGTTGTTTAAGAGAATCTTTGAAAAGCAGAATAAAAACAGCTGTTATCTGCTTGAACCATTTCATTTTCTTTCATGATCTGAATGATAATGATGTGTAACAGTGGGCAGTCTCGGGCTCTCGTTATAAGCCATACATCAGAGCCTCTTTCAGGTTGGAATTGGGTCTCTGTCCCGGAGTTCCAACAGGATCGTTTCAACCTCACTTCTAACAGGTGTTGGTGTTTGGGGGAGGGAGCAAGGGGAGGATAAAACACCTACGCCTGTTCCCCACTGACCTCGGGATTCAGGAGGCTGGTTTTCATTGCAGTGTGGGTTTGAAAGTCAAACCAGGTCCTTGCCGAAATCTCTCTCACCAGGAACAGATTACAAATATTTCCACATGTCAAACAAATGAACAATAGGGTGGTCCTTATTAATCAAAGCTCTTCTAAACCAAGTACAGATGGTAGCTATGAACTTCCCTTCCATGAAAGTTTCTGAAACAGGAGGAAATGTCTCTCACAGAAATGCACATTTCTGCAAGACACGACAGACAAGGAACAAGGAGCTCAAACCAAATCAAACCAAAATGAAACAAAATAATAATAATAAGTTAAAAAAAACCTTAAAAAATCCCATTATTCTCAATGATCCAAACCGGAAGGTTGATTGCACTTATTTCCATTCAACACTTCCTCATCACAAGCTGTTTCTGAAGATTCTGCGGCATTTGCCTAGAGACTGACAAGCTTAAATTGGTTTTAACCTCCCGAGTCCCCTTTTCATATTGCAGATGTTGCTGACTGGGGAGAACCCTGCTTTTCCCAAAGTCAGTCATTTCCAGGCTCTGGTGGCACCTACTACTGAGAGCACAACTCCTCTCTGACAATAGTGTCATTTGTTATTTTTAATTAACAGAAAAAATATCGATAGCAATAGTTGAAATTGCATTGTATTCAAAACTTTAGATGGGAGGAGAGTCAGAGAAGCAAGTTTATTTAAAGAGCAGCCCAGACATTGGATGCAGGACTGTCTTTCTCTGCCCTTGGCTGTGTTACCTAAGCCTCTAGGGTGGCAGAAAACTGGGTTGGGGATCTCCTGGGAGCAAAGACTCCTTGGGACTTTCTGTACAACCAGGTGCTACTATTAAGAAAGAGTATATTTCAGATGTTTTAGCAAAATTGGTTCCACTTCTGTGCTCAAGATCGGTACTATTATGTAGTCAGACCTTTAAGGTGAAGGATCAAAAGACTTCAAGATGTCACTCAGTTCACACCTTATCTCAAAATAGTGTTAAACCTAAATTGTATTTGAAAGGTGAAAATTCTATTGTGAAGCCCTTAACACAGAAGGTCTGTGATTCCAGTGATAAAACAATCCCAAGATGTAAAACTTTGGACGCCTTTCTCTCTAGCCTAGATCTTTCAAACTGCAGCTGGGAGAGCACTTCCTCTTGGTCTGCTCTCAGTAAAAAGCAGTCATCCAAACAGTTGCATGTATGTATGGTTAAAGATTGCTAGAGACTCTTCTTGAACTTTCAAGATAATTACAGCACAGATGAGAAATTTTTCCACTAATAGATTAAATATGTGAGTGAAACCTCAGATTAATTATAATCTTTTTCAAGAGGACTAAAATTTTATAATTTCATGAGGAGATAGCGTTTTATTGGATTTTAAGAGGAAATGAAATAAAATTATTATATATAAGAACTATTCCCTTACATGCCATAATCATGATTCCACAATGACTTTTGGGGGCAGGAGAGAAGGAGATTATACAACTGATTCTAAGAAATGTATTGGAGCTGGACATGGTGGCACACACTTGTAATCCTAGAGACTTGGGAGGTTGAGGCAGGAAGATCTCAAATTTGAGGCCAGCCTCAGCAACTTAGTGAGACCCTGTCTCAAAATAAAAAAATAAAAAGGGCTAAGAATGTGACTCAGTGGTTAAGCACCCCTGGATTCAGTTCCCCAAAAACCTTTTCCAAAAAATGTATTGGAAAATTGCAAAAGGATTTACAAAGACAGTCTCTATTATTTTAAAATGTGATGTATTTTATTTTAATATATAAGATAGTGTGTTACAATACTCCAAATAATTCTGATTATGTAGAATACAACCAATTCTAAATTAACAGAGATTCTTTGGCAAATACCAAAAGAAGACTTCATTCTTCCAATTTCCTTGTGGTATTGAATAAGTGATAATATCTTATTGAAATTCGATATCACTGAGAAACTGAAATAAAGCATACTCTCCCACACAGAGTAGGAATTGTAGGAATTCCTCAGAAAATACTTGCTTATGCTAGGGCAGGGGAACATGCCTGTCATCTCTGTAACTCAGGAGGCTGAGGCAGGAGGATTGCAGCAGAGGCCAGCCTTAGCAACTTACTGAGATCCTGTCTTGAAACAAAAAATAAAAAGGGCTGAGAATGTAGTTCAGTGGTAAAATGCCACTGGGTTTAATTTTCAGTACTCAAGCAAAAACAAAAACACTTGCATATGTGAAGAAAAGATTTGTTTTGGAATCATCATACAAAATTCAATACAATATATGTACTCTGTGGCATAAACTAATATGGTAATGTCTATGTTGAGAAATCATTGAAAGATTAATCTATAACGGAACTTCAACACTACTGAGGAATGCCTATAAAATTATCTTAGAATGTCAACATGGCTTTAAGAATCTTTGCTAAAAGCCATGTTTAGATTCAGTTCAGATATGAAAGTCTCTCAAGTATTTTATAGTCATCTTGTTTTGTCCATTACAGTGTCACAATTACATTAAAAGTAAGGAATTGTCACATATCTGTTGGAGGGAATTAGTGAGAATGCAAAAGAAAGAGAGTGATTATTTTGATGGTGGAGTAAGAAATGATGAAAAGGAAGAGGTGACCTCATCTTCACGTGAAGAACAGTATTCATCTGGGGCAATTTGGGCAGGACTACCTGCAAGAATGTGGACATATTAACAGTGGAAATTGACAGTAATCTTTTTTTTTTTTTTTGGTACCGGACCCTGAACCCCGGGGACACTCGACCACTGAGCCACATCCCCAGCCCTATTTTGTGTTTTATGTTAGAGACAGGGTCTCACTGAGTTGCTTAGCACCTTGTTGTTGCCTAGGCTGGCTTTGAACGCGATTCTCTGGTCTCAGTCTTCCAAAGTGCTGGGATTACAGGCGTGTGCCACTGCGCTCGGGTAATCTGTTTTGAAACACTCCGAGGTGGTCAGGCCTTTTATTAGTGCTTTATGTGAATTCTTAGCCTCTGAGTGAAGTGGCTGAGAGCACATTTCTGGGTTTGAATTTTGCCTCTTTATGATAGTACTATCTTGGCCAGGTAACCTGATTTCTCTGTCTTCTGTTTCTTCAGGTGTAAAATGTGATTTTTAAAAAATTCATTTAAAAAACCCTTCTTTTAGCTGGGCATGGTTGCCCACGCCTGTAATCCCAGAGGCTCAGGAGGCTGAGGCAGGAAGATTACGGGTTCAAAGCCAGCCTCAGCAAAAGCAAGGCGCTAAATAACTCAGTGAGACCCTATCTCTAAAATAAAATACAAATTTAGGGCTGGGGATGTGGTTCAGTGGTTGAGTGCCCCTGAGTCAATCTCCAGTACCCAAAAAGAAAAAAACAAACAAACAAAACAAAAAAAACAACAAAAAGAAACCTTCTTTTAAACAAAAGTTCTTGGGAAAATGTGTGACATTCTAAACACTGAGTGTTTAATCACAAAGTATTCTCACTTGACTCTGTAATTCTCTATAATAAAAAAATTCTCTATAATAAAAAAATGATTTTTATTTTAAAGCAAAGATGATTGAGGCCCCCAAGTTGACATACCTTGCCTAAGATCGCACAGCTAGTCAGTGGTGGTGATGAGGTTGGCATTCTGTACATCTAATTCCAGGCCTCATAGCTCCACTGTGTTGTACATGATCCATGATCATTTAACTACCAAGTGGGAAACAATAGTGAGATCTGATAAAAATCAAAGACATTGACCTCATGAACTATTATTCCTGTCATCTTATGTAAGAATGGTAGATAAGCAGACAAAATATAAAGACATAAGCTGCAGATACTTAGGTAAATGCATATTTTTTCCTGGAAAAGCTAATTTCTAAATCCATTTTTCCTTTCCAAGAGTATCTGCTTATTCAATTCTTGATGATAACATTACTTTTAATACAGGAACTCAGAGATATTATCATTAAAGAAAAACTTACACAAATCCCAGTGGAAGTTTTTTTTATTGTTTCTATTATGGGATTAATCATTTGTTACCAAAGTCATCTCATCAAGGGCACTTCCCAGATTTCTCAGAGTAGATTAGATGGTCTTGTTGGTTGCGTGTTCTCTCAAGTGAGCAAAACTTTCCATCTTGTACTCATTCTAGTTATTACATATTTAACAAAATGATCACTTGCAAAAATTAGTTATCTTCTCTACTTCATTGAAAGCTCCATGAATATAAGAATTATTTTTGTTTTGCCCCTTTGAAAAAAAAATCTCTGCCACTTAAAATGGTGTCTGTCATAGAATGGAATAGCAGCTTGCTCAATTAATGTTTACCAAACAAGTCTATGGCCTAATGGGTG
>PVHX01015401.1:0-46866 GCA_004024805.1 Geosciurus inauris
GCCACTAACGACTCTAAGACTGCAGACAGTAAAGAAATAACAAAGAGGGAAAGCACCCATACCCACTCTTTCCTTCTGTTGGGACCTCACTCAAGGACCTACTATCCCAACCAACCTTGAGATTAGAATCATTGCTCAAAAACTAGCTTCCACAGACTTCTACCTTCAATTCTATAGCCTTTATTTCCCAGACATGACAAAGAACTTCTTGTTTCTGCTTCTGACATATTCTTTCAAATCCCCTGGCTATCACAGTTTTTCATATACTGGAACATAAATTTAAAGTTACCTAAATCTTCATGGGTTCCTGAATCTCCAGACCCCAATCAAATGGCACCTCCTACATGTTGTCTTCCCTAATATCTCTAGGAAAATATAATCACTCCTTTAACCTTGCCTTTATATAATTGTACAATAATATTATTTATTGGTTTACAGGTGTAATGGTCAATTTGAATTGGATTAAGAGATGCTTAAGATTGAGGCTTCTGGGTGTGGCAATGAGGGTGTGTCTAGGAATGATTGGCATGTGGAATAGCAGACTGAAAAGAACCCCCACCCCCCCAAAAAAATGTGGGCAGCTCTTTCCAATAGGATGATGGTTTGGATGAAATCAAGTTGGAAGAACAAGGAAGCAACAGCAGATGCAAGCTTGATTCTTCTTGAATAGGTTCTTGATTGCAGCTGGGATCGCCTGATGATATCAGACTCTTGCTCCTTCACTCTTCCAAAGTGGACACTGCTACTGCCTGGAAACTCCAAGGAGTTTCCAGAAGCCTTCAGTCTCAAACTAGGATAGCACCATTGATCCCTCTTGTTCTGAAGCTTCAGCCTCTTGGACTGTGCAGCTATTGGTTCCTCTAGCCTCCAGCCTGCCATTGTGGACTATCCAGCTTCTGGTTGTGTAAGCCAATCTAATAAATCCTTCCAGTTTTTAATAATCATACTTCTTATTGATTCTGTTCCTCTAGAGAACCCTAATATGACAAGCTTGTTTTTCTGCTCATATGTAAGGTTTTGAAAGTAAAAGTCCTATCTTACTAATTTCTCTATTATAAAACTAAGCACAGTATCTGGATACAGATGTTGTTTAGTAAATGTGCACGGGCTAAATGAATGAGTGAATGCAGTGCATTTCTATCCATGATCCTATATTCTCTCTGATCCCAAAGTTGGTGTTTATCAAGTTCTACAGATTAAAAAAATTTAAAAAATAAACAAAAAGAAGTGGAACAATTTCTCTTTGAGTCGTTGTCAGAAATAAGCTTTATCTATCATTGGAGCCCACGATTGTGTGTGGTTATTTGTCCATGTTTAATCTGTCAATAGTTGTAAAACTAATTAGCATTTTCACTCTACATGAGATCAATATAATTATAAAAGTCATTTATGAAGCACTGTTCCATGCTTCATGATTTCTCCACATCCTTGCATCTGCTTCCTTTGGTCATCCTCTTTACTGCTATATAATTACTGACAAATGTAGTTCTTGAACCTCGCCTGTGGCTGGCAGAGATAGGTTAGCTGTTCACCTGCTAGTGTTGTCCCTTTCCTGAACTCACAGGTAGGCTGTATTTCCAAGTCTCCATATCATTTCTGTCAGGTGAGTTCTAGCCAAAAGAATATGAGAAGTATGAGTGGAAGCGGGACATTAACTTCTGAGGCTGGCCCACAAAAATACCTCATGTTCTTTTCATTCCTTTTCTTTTTTACAAGCTTAGTGAAACTAAAAGATTAATCTTGAAAATTGTATTTTTATTCTAAACATTAAAAATTTAAATTATTTCAAACAATACATGATCATATCATAAAAACTCTACATATTTATGGGGTACTAGGTGATGTGTCAACAAATGTACACACTGTATAATGTTTAATTCAGGGTAAACATATCTAGCTCCTCAAATACTTATCATTTATTTATGATGAAAACATAGTAAATCATTATCCAAAGTCACCTTCTGTGCACCTGCAGAACTTCTTGTTCCTATGGAACCATAATGTAGTACCCACTCATCAATATTTCCCCATCCCTCCCTACCTTCTCAAATCATTTGAAATATAACAAACAATGCAGTGGAGGAATCTCAGCTCCATAAGTCTCCACTTGAATAAAGATTGTTCAAGTACAAAGTACCCTCATTTTTTTTTTACTTTAAATGACAAAGAACTAAAATTCCATTGTCCTTGAGCTACTATATATCTTAAGGTTTGTTTGTTGTAAAAGCTAGTATTATGTTAACTAACACAGTTATATTCCTTTGGTTTCATGTCCCTGCATTCGATAATACTGTAGTGGCTAATGAAATCATAAAAGAGGCACTAAAACTTTGTGTGTATCTATGTGTAACAAACAGGAATGGGAAGGTAGATTTGTAAGACTCTGGCTAGAGGCTCCCATAATGATGAAGAATTGCTGTCAGAACTTCCATTACTGCAGATCACCCCTCATTAACAGGCAGCTTTCAGGGAACTTATTCTCTTGTTGTTTGCAAAACTTACTTTGAATAAACAATGCCAATTTAGGGACTGAACACGTCAAGACTTTGACATGTGTCTACAGACTTATGCAATTAATTTTATTTCTGCACTTTCTGCTTTAAATGCCCCTGAAAAGAAGAAAATTGACTAATAAATCTTAAAAGGAACACTTATATTCACCTCTTCATACCAAATCACCACAACTCTTCCACACTACAGGCAAGAAAAGAAAAGAATCCAGCTCAAAGAACTTAAGTTGATCCAGTGAAGGAGTTCAATATGGGATACAAAATGACTAAATTCTCTTGCAAGTTCTCTAGACAGTCTCTAGATAGTCATTTTTGACAAAATGAAAGGAAAAAAAAAAACTCAGAGGCTGTGACCAATTTCAGAGAAGGCTGAGAGGCCTACCCTTCTTTTGAATGCTAGAACAGCAAGGCACTTATTGGCATCAAGATACATAGATTCAATTATATTGCAATCACAATTTTATTGTCTTTTTTTCCAAGTTGAAAAGAAACAAACTACTGCCTATCCCAATCTCAATCACTGTGAGATACAACTTGGAGTGACATGTGATGACAGTCAAGTGCTCCTGGGCACTGATATGCTGATGATACTGTGCAACTAAATTATCTAGTATTGGGTAATTAGCCTTTTTGCAATATTCATACACATGTTCTTAACAAAGATCTAAAAATCTTGTCATTTTATTTTCCATATTAAAATAAATCCTTTTTTTACCTATTTGATGCCAAAGCTACTATATGCAACACATTATTATTTTTACACAAACAAAATCAAAGTCCTATGTATTATCTATTAATTTCTTCAACAAAATAAAGGAAGTAAAATCAGCTACAAAAAAAAAATGACTTGGAGTGATATTTATCTTCAAAGGATTGACACTAATATTTGAGTTATCCAAAAGACAAATACAAGAAATCTACAAGAATACTGAAAATGTAGGAAGCTGGGGAATGACAGACACCAGGGTACTCTATCATTTCCATTATGCTCTCCTCCCACCTCCTTAAGCAACTCCCTAGAGAAAAAATTACACTTGAGAGAAGATATTCTAATTATTTTTCTTTGAAACAAATTTGAAACATATACACATCTTTTAAAGTTGAGGAGCAAAAACATATTTTGCATGTTTACGTAATTCTGAAACTCATAATCTCTGGCTTATTATATACTTTATATATGCTTTAAGTATGCATTCCTTAAAACTGTGGGAATGTAGATTTTTGAATCTTCCATCCTGCAAGAGGTAGTCTGAAGAAGGTAGATAAAGAAAAAGCTGGCTGGCCACAGTAGTGCATGCTTATAATCCTAGCAGCTCAGGAGGCTGAGACAGGAGGATCACAAGTCCAAAACCAGCCTCAGCAACAGCAAGGCACTAAGCAACTCAGTGAGACCCTGTCTCTAAATAAAATATAAAATAGGGCTGGAGATGTGGTTCAGTGATCGAGTGCCCTGAGTTCAATCCCCAGTATCCCCGCAAAAGAGAAAAAGCCAGATCAAGCAAACGATAGCAAATAAAGACACTAGCATTGCTGTAAGTTTGACACTTGAAAGAAATAAGGTGTAAGATGTTCCTCCCTTTATTTCTTCCCTTAACACCCCCCCCCCTTTTTTCCTTCTGGGACTGTTTCTATGGGAGCTACACTTTATTCTTAACCCTTCCTTTCTTTGAGCAGGCTGGAAGCTTTTATTCCTTCCCTCATCCAGAATGAGAAGTATGCTTTTGTCTTATAAAGTGAAAGAAGAGCCACTGTGAAAGAAGAGGTAATAAAGTAGAAGTGAAAACAGTAAATGGAATTTATTTGGACTACTTTTAGAAGAAAGTGTGTATGAAAGCTGAAGGTTTATAAATTCTTTCTTTGAAAAAAAATCTGAATTTACAAATCATCTCTACTACCAAGTTATAGTTTCAACTATAACGGAGAAGTAAGTGCTGAAAAGCAAATGGAGTAAGTGATGGGGGACATGATATGTAAATTTTATTCAGTTAAAGCAAATCTACAAGAACCAAAGCACCCTGCAGCTAGAGTGGCTGATTGTTAAGGGCTGTGACATCAGAAGTACCTTGGTATGAATCCCTCTCCCTTCTCTGCCACCAACTAGCTATGTTATTCTGTAAAAATTATTTTAGTTGTCTGAATCTGTCTCCTCACCTTTTCAGATTCAAGTGAAACAGAATACCTAGGGAATGTTTCCTGTTCGATACTCTCCCCTCACTTTCAGCAAAATGGAATGATTTCATTTATTTTTCCTTGCCCTTCTTTGTGATGTGTTACACCTAAAAGATGGCTTTTTTGCTTTTGCTTTTGCACTTATTTGTCTGCCCTATTAGAAAATACACAAATGGAAGAGGGCTTGTTGATATTATCTTCCACATTGCTTAAATTAATAGCTAGCACAAAAGAAATGTTAAGTAAATTTTTGCTGAGTTCATGACTAAAACGTGGTCAGTAGACTTACTTCAGAGGTTTAGATAAATTATGAAAAATTCTGTATATTGAACATTTAATTGAAGGTGACCATCAAAGGAGCGACAAAAGAGTGATAATTGATTTAACTGAGAGAGGACATTCAAATACTCAAGAGAACAGGTAAAATAAACAAACACATTAGGGAAAAACAATAAGAAAGTACAAAAAGATAACTGAGGCATTTATTTTCCAGAAAATTTCTTTCTGAGTTGTTTTATGAAGCACTTAAAATATGCCTACTCTACTGATGCTTCACAAAGTCTAACTTGGCAGGTGATGGTGAATTAAGTGTTCAGGAACTTAAACAAAACAAATGCAAGCTGATTGTTCCCATATGTGCTTATGCTGCTGACTGCCATAAAACAAAACCTTTCATAACTAGAAAACTGAATTATCCCAGGATTAGGGAGCAGCTGTACCAGTTGCACACTCTCTTGGTGCCAAGACTAAGCCTTGGCCCATTTTTTTTCTAATTTTGTAACTTGATGAGCCAATAACTTCTATAGATCTATATTATATATTACTTCTATAGATTCTTGTGGGGGTTTTTTTGGCGTAGGATGTGGATACCAGGAACTAAACTCAGGGGCAATTGAACACTGAGCCAAATCCCCAGCCCTATTTTGTATTTTATTTAGAGACAGGGTCTTACTGAGTTTGCTTAGTGCCTTACTTTTGCTGTGGTTGGCTTTGAACTTACAATCTTCCTGCCTCAGCCTCCTGAGCTGCTGGAATTACTGGCATGTACCACAGTGCCAGGGTCTAGACCTATTTTTATTAACTTGTAGAATGGGGATAAAAAATATTGAGGAGGACTAAAATGAAGATTTGGTAAATTAATATACATGAAATAGGTCCTCAATAAACATTAGTCAGGTCAGAACTCCTGTTGATATTAACTAGGCCACAATTTTAAAATTTTATTTATTTGCCCTATCAATATATTATATATATATATAAAACATATATATGTATATATATATTCCAGAGAATATATATATATTTCAGAGAATAAAATAATTCACAAAATTATTCTACCACCAAATAAATGTAGAGAATCATTATTGAAGTTTGTCTTTTTCTTAGCTATCTGTCCTAATAATTACAGAAAAAGAGCATTCAATTTGACCTCCAATAACAAAGCTCCTGGTTCTGCTGTAAAGCTTACAACTTTATGGAAGAAAAAAATGTTAAGTTCCAGTTAGTGGAGTATACTGGAACTGCTCTGATATGAATGATCATATATTCAATGCACATCCTTAGGGCCCAACCTGTCTTATTGAAGCAGACACTGAGAACTATTTCCTGAGTCCTATATATTTAATAAGCTTTCTAGGTGATTGTAACTACTCACACTTCACTTCAAAGCTTGGAAACTGTTGGCCTAGGGATGCAACTATGAAATGGTTCATGATGAGGGTATGTTACTCTGCAGGTTCTATGAACAAACATATGGTAAGATCTATGTCCTTGACCTGATGATAGGGGCATAAAATGCTAATTATTTGCCTGGTTAGGTACCTCCTCATGCCTCCCTCCCTCAACTTCATGAGTCACATCAAACTTCTAAGCCAAGTTTTTCCTTATTCTAGAAGATTCCAATAAGTTCTTGCTAGACATCTGGGCATTCATATATTATCAAACTACTAGCAGATCTAGACATATAGCTACCATTTAAGATCATTAGCAATGTTCCAAGCAGTAAATGATTCAAACATCTTTGTAAATCTTAAAGTATAGGCGATGTAACTGCCACGATCATCAAATAACAATAAGCACATTATACCCAAGTTAAAAGAGGTTAAGTAACTTGGTCACTATCTTAAAGTTTGTAAGATAAGGAAATATGGGCTATTACAGAGAAAAAGCAGAGAGAAAAAATAGTGTGGCCCTAAACAGAGAGAATCTAGTCCTACAAAACAACAACTTTTTAACTCAGTCCAAAATTAGATGTAAAGTGGAAATTAAGGAAAGTTTGGTTAGGAGTTTCTACATAAATCTGATATTCTTGAATTGAAAAGTAATACAGCACAGGAAGGATATGGACATTTATACAGGTGATCTCAGAATTAAAAATAATAATAATAATATAGCATTAGTAAAGAATGGCCTCACTTTCTCCACCATCGTGCTCTGGGAGAAGCCATTCTCTACTAATGTTGGAGATTCTAGCCTAATATTTTTATGACATTCTGTAATTTTCTGGGCGTTTATTCTTTCATTAAAAAGGGAAAACACATTGGAACCTAGGGATAACTAAAGGATTGTCCTCTGAAATTCACACAGAGCATTGACTTTTTTTTCTTAAACCCCATTTCAGAGTATATAAGTAAAAATGTATCTCCTCCCACAGAAATGATACTGATTGTTATCAACATAGAAGTAAGACTCTGCAAGCACTACTGCCCTCACGAGTATGCTTCACAAACTTCCAAGGGCTCCCTGTTGAATAACCCAAGCAAATCTGACTCACAGGGACAGAGTGACATTTGCAATCACTAGGGCAGATTTGTCTACAATTTTTCAGATAGGATAGGTAGATCAACTAAACCCCTTGGTACTGCTGAATCCCAACAATGTCTATGTTCTATTTACCAACTAATTTCCATAAAGTGTACAAAATTCTAGAGTTTCAATCACTAAGATATAATTAGCCCAAACAAATGTCTTTTGCATAAATAAAATGCATTTGAGCCTAAAAGTATATGCTGTTGAATGGAGATTAGCTTTCAGGTATACTTTTTTTTAGGGGGGTTCTGGAGATTGAACCCAGGGAAGCATAACCACTAAGCCACATTCCCAGCCCATTTATTTTCTTATTGTGAGACAGGATCTCAATAAGTTGCTTAGGGCTTTGGTAAACTGCTGAGGCTGGCTTTAAACTTCTGATCCTCCTGCCTCATTCTCCCAAGGCACTGAGATTACAGGCATGTGTCACCATGCCTGGCTATACATTTCTTTAATCATAAATCTTCATGGGCATAGCAAAAACAAAAACAACATATTTTAATCACTTTTTCATAATAATATCATTGATATATGCCTTCTCTTTATTAAATATTTACTGTGTGCCAGGCAGAATAGCAGGTGCTGTGCATATATTATCTCTTGTTTCAATGGAGTCTTGACACAACTTCATGACACAAACCACAGGAAATGGAAATGAGATTTTTTTAAGTTACTTACTGTATACCAGATAACTATAACGTAGGGGTTAATACTTATTGCATTAAACCTTGTTATCAGCCATGACACGTTATTTGTATAGAGGAAGCATATAGATTTTCACTTTATAGCAAAGATGAAAAAGAAAAGTATACCATATATTTTTTCTATGTCAATTTTTCTATAACGTTCAATTTCTCTGAAATACCATCATCTATGTAACTAGTCAACAACTTATAGACATCATTTTCTCTTTAAGAGTAGTGAAATACAAAGAAAATCCTTTCATCATAATTTTATATATGAGAGAAGGCAATTGTGGCTCTTTTCAAAATGACACTTCAAAACTTGAGGGTATTTTCTCCAACCTAAGTTAAATTTTCAGCTCCTCAGTTATCTCAAATGCTAGAGGCAACACATTAGTAGAAAAGGTAGAGGTTGCAGACAAGTCACTCTTGCACCATTAACTAGCTACTGGATCTTGGGCAAGGTTTTAGTTTCCCTGAATTTTTGTTTTCATATCTATACCGTGTAGATCATAATACCCACCTCTTAGGGCTACTGTGATAATATGGACTAACATAAATAACATACATACACAGAGTAGGAAATTAACCACAAATTTGAGTTACCTGTGATTCAGGAGCTTTTGAAAATAATCATTGCAAAATAATAAAGAAGTTTTTTTTTGAATATCAGGCTTATAGACTATGTTACAAATTTTTATTATTTTTTTCATTATCTGTTCATGACAAAAAAGCCATCACATTTATACATTCTCTTTCCATCTTTCTTTTTTTCCTTCTTTCCTTCTATACTCTCCCCACATAGACATTTGTACACACACACACACACACACACACAAACACTACTGTATTTCTTGTCACTATTTCCAAGGTCCAACATATTAAAAATCGTGTTCTCTTACCACAACATGAAGAAATTTCAGCATGGACTCGTCACCTTCTTTTGAGACACTTCACATTACAGGGATTCTACATCTTGAAAACATCTTCAGTGTATTTCCTAAATGAAATGAAACAAAAACTCTTGGAAATATGGGGAGGGAATTCTTAATTTCTCCAACAGTTTTCATATCAAATTCATGTAAGTTTCCATCTGGCTGTTTTGGTTCTAATTCTTAAAAAGAATTACATAGGTATTTCCAGTCTGCAAATACACAATCCAGTCTGATGTACCCATCACTGATGACACTATTGCTTGCATGTTCAGATAATAAATTTTATTGTACATGCTTTATGAATCAATATGTATTCTTAAATATATATTAAAGCATAATAAAGTATTTCACATCAAATTGAGTATTTTCAGTAAATTTGCTTCAAAATAAATTAAATATCAGTAATAGCATATAGGTGATGAAAGAACTATGAGAACCATCAAGTTAGTTAGAATGTTAGAGAAAGAAAAATAATTCAAATATATGGCTTTTTTCACTTTAATAATCTTTTGGATAACCTTATATAAATGAATGAATAAAATATGACTTTAGGACACATTTAGTTGTTTTCAATTGCCATCTTAATTATTATGAAAAATACATTACTATATATATTTATTCTAGCTATAGCGATTTTTCAAACTGAAATTTTATAAATTTTCTGGGAATTTGGCTCTGCTTCAAAAGTTGAAAAAATTCAATGGCTGTTTTTCTTAGATATTTCTCTTTTCCTCTCCCTCACAAACCCAAGCACACTCACACACATACACACAGTTCACAAGTCAAATTTATTGTAAGAAATTAAAGTGCAATCACATAAGAAGCAATGAAATCACACTTATTCATCACCTTAGGTCTATACACTTTAGTAGCTATTTTAGTTTCATTACAATATTATCTTCTATAAAAATAATTAAATAAAATCCCATTATGCAAATCACAGTAATGGAAACACTGAACACCTGATTGTGTGAAACATTTCAAGCTTAAGGAGGCATGTCATAGTGATCAATTTTAAATTAGTCACTTTGGAACAAATTCTATTGCTTGGCTCTTCTGATGGCTTTCTGGATTTCTCTTTCTGAAAAACAAGTAATTATAAGTGTACTATATGGCATACAGGTTATCTCTTTCCAAAAGTTTGATATGAAAAAGAGGTCACTGAACCCATCAGATAATACTGACATCTCAAGTCTTTTTGATAGATTCATCTTGGGTACAGATTTTTGAATAAAGAAGGTTGCTACCATTTCCCTTTCAATATAGGCCAGGCCAGGCAGAAATTTAAAATTACTATCTCTTAAAATTTTTAAATTATTATCTCTTAGCTCCAAATCCATGCTTCTATATCCTACTTTGAGATTTTGGTGCTGAGGCTCAGCATAGCACACATTTCTTTTGCTAGCTAAATTTCCTCTTAGGTTTTGCAATGGGATACACTGGAGAGAGACTAAGGGGTAGGAAAAGGAGAAAATGGAGCTTAGTCCTTTCAGTCTGCAAATGTCACACTGCCCTAGCAATTACCCTTTATACTGTTAGGAGCAATAGGCCTACAGAGTTTTTGTGTCCTTCTAGAGCCAATCATTCTGCCATTTCACAGCTTGCTGAGACCTCTCCTTTGAGCTCCTGTGGCACCATCATGGGCAGCATAACACCACCTGCCAGAAATAGGGATTCAGGGACGGGCATAGGAAGAATGGAAGAACTTTGGTCAAAGGGGAGGGTGAAGAGGGGAGGGGACATGAGGTCCGGAAAGATGGTGGAATGAGATGGACATCATTGCCCTAGGTACATATATGACTGCACATATGGTATAACTCTATATTGTGTATAAACAGAGAAATGAAAAGTTGTGCTCTATTTGTGTACAATGAATCAAAATGCATTCTGCCGTCATGTGCACCTAATTAGAATAAATAAATTTTTAAAAAGAGAGAGAAATAGAAACAAGAGACCAGAAGAAGCAAGAAGGAAACTGAGCTGCAGGTCTTGGACGACATGCATATTCCAGGTTGAGGAGAAATACCAGAATTAAGGATGGGTCTGATTTTATATTCAGGTATTAAATTGCTCCAATGTATTTACTATTAAAATAATGTTTACTCTGACAAAAAGGAGATGATTTCCTCATATCTTAAATATAGTCTTGTCTTATGGCTTATTTAGCCAATAGAATATATATAACATACTGTGACTTCTGAGCCTAGAATTTAAAAAGGCTTTCATTTGTCTGCTCCTGTCCTCTTGGATCTCTTTCATCACCAAAAGAAGAAACCACCCCAGAGTATCAGAGAGGTATGACGTATCTGGCAAGTAGTGCCTACTGCCAGATGTAGACATGATCATCTCACACCATCCAGATCTAGTTGGGTTGCAACACGACTACAGTTGGATGAAGACCCAGGAGAGATAAGCACAAATGCCAGTGAACTCAGCCCAGACCGAAGTGCATACCCACAGAATTATAAGGAAATAAAATATTAAATTGAGTAATATTTGGGGTAGTTTGTTATGCAGTTATAAATTACTAATAACTGATTCAAATTATTACTTCCATAGTATTCTTTTAAAGTATAAGATGTTGATACCATGTATTTATAATGCCAAGGGGTGATCTTAGAACAAATAAATCCAAGTATTTACTGAGTGTATAAAATATTTTCCCACGATCAACATGGAACACACAACAACTGGCTATAAGAAATACTTTTGAGGAAGTTTATTCACTCAAACTAAGGATCCAACTTTATAGGAAATGAGGTACCTAAGTTTGGTATGAGATTACTGATTCAAAGCAAAGTAAAGGTGTGATTTAATTTTAAATGCATTATTGATACTCAAATTCCTTCTAGGAACCTGAACAAAGATAGATAGGCATGATGATATAGGAAACTGTATTAAGTCAGTTCTCAAACAATTTTGAATCAGTGTCCAATTGCACTTTTAAAATTATGGAGGACCCTGAAAGTATTAATTTATATTAATTTTATATTAATAAATTTTATATTAAGTTATATTAATTTTTTTATTTTAGGAAAGACAGTTGAAAAACTTTTTAAAAATATGGTCATTGTCAGTGGCTTACTTACATGTTAATTAATTTAAAAACAATAAATTCATTGCATGGAACACCATGGCATATTTTGATAAAGTATACTTTCCCAATTAAAAAAATTAGTGAGGAGAGTGGGATTGCTCCACAATATTTGAAGAATTCCCCTAAATTCTACCTTAGTGGAAGGCAGCCAGATTCACTGAATATTAAACTTAAGTGACATATTTGGTGGAAACATATGAAGAAAATCCAGGCTGATAAAAACTTGTATTTAAAAAAGAGAAAAGTTTCCAAAGTCTTTTAAGTTACTGTGGATATTTTTCTTTAATAGTACAGAAACATTCTGAGTTTCTATAATATCAATATATTGATCTATAGTATCAATAATGCAACATCCTTGTTTCTAAGGAGCTGAGTTGCAATGTAAAATCTGAAACCACAATAAATTGCTTTTCATACTGTTATATTAAACCCCACTAGCCTTATTAATGCCTCTTTTACCCATGCAAACTTGGTCATCAAGCATGGGTCACCTGGCAAATACTGGCCTGTTAAATTATGCATAGCTTCAAATCATCAGATAAACAATACCAAAATAATTTACATTTGTTAAGACCATCACCAATATCATCCAAAAATTTGTATTAGAAAGCTGATACAGAGATATAAAGGATTTTTGAAACTTTAATTTTCACTTGAAAGTTCATATTTGATCAATGGCAACCAATACAAATATAAAATAGTTGCTTTTCTTGAAAAAACAGTCACTCTAACTTTCAGAAATCTATATTATACCCAGACTATTATGAGTCTATACCCAGACTCATAACACACAGTGACACACCAAAGAAAAAGGGATCAAGAGCCAGACAAATTTCCATAATTTTTATTTGAATATCATCACACTTTTAAGGCACAATGGTGTTAAGTCACAAGGAAAGTGGTTGGTTCAATTTTTAACATAAATAATTACAAGTGTGTTTTTGCTCAAGACAACATCCTACTTAAGTTTGAAGTGAAAGTGCTTTATGCAGACTGCACATTTCGTTACACAGAATACTAAGAAGATTCATTCAGAGGAAAATTAGTAAAATTAATCCATATTACTTCATCAAGAAGACTGCTAAGTGAACTAACTTTTTTGTGTCTGCTCTTTTCAAATAAACAATGGTAAAAATATAATCATTGCTACCAACACTTTGTTATTACCAACTTGAACTGTGCTAAGGATCCAACAATTTTATCTTCCATTGCTTTTGGGTCATCTGGGTAACTGTCAATATAGAGAAAAAGCAAATAATATCTTAGTTTTACTTTGAGAAAATAGTTTTGCCTGGCACATCCACTAAAGGCAAATGGATCTTAGGAACTTCCATAGGCCAAGGGCTAGAATTTTGAAAAACATTCTCAAATAGTGATCTAGCAACAATAACTAAAGAATTTAGAGTGCTTTTAGGAGTTTAAGAATAGATAGCACTCTTTTATACCAGGGTGCAGGTATCCCTTTTCACCCTCAGTTACATAACTACGATGACTTACAGCCGGTTTAGGCTAATATTAAAATAAATAGAGCTACGCTACGACAAGAGCCGCAGGCTTGCTCATCTGTGATCCGAATATCACTGATGTTAACACAATTGCGTATGCCATGCCACTCCTGGGATTCTTATGATTCTTGCTCTACGTAATGTCAGGAACTGTGAATCAGCTGAGGGGATAGAGGAGAGAGGGAGGGTTGGGGAGAGAGACTGAGCAAGACCCAGACTCATAACACACAGTGACACACCAAAGAAAAAGGGATCAAGAGCCAGACAAAAACTTGGAGGGAAGGAGCAAAGTGCAGGAGGAGGAGACAAAAGATAGAGAAACAGAGGCAAAATGAGAGAGAGAGAGAGACAAAGAGAAAGTCCCAGAAAGGGAGACAAAGACAACAGAGAAAGAGAGAGGCAAAGAAAAACAGTCAGAGAGGAGATAGAGAATGAAAGTATATTATAGATTATATTTCCAAAGAAAAACAAGGGAAACATCTTAACTTGGGTTTTCAAATAATCACAGTTACTTAGAATTTCTTTTCTCTGTTCTGAGAGGTAGGTCCACTCTGTGTCTGTGTGTATGCGCTTGCTCTGTGTGTAGTATGAAGAGTTTTGCACTTTTCCTCTGCCATGATCTGAAAGCCACAGTGATTGCTGATGGGGGCAGTAAGGGACACTGTACAATGAAAAAAGAAGGCAGTGTGGACATCTGCAGAAGGAGAGGGTCTGGGTCTGTGAGAGTGGGATCTGCTACTGTCCATCTGCCAGGTCTTCATGCATGCCCAGCTAAATGTGAGATGGATTATCAATGCTTCTACTTTGCCCCTTATATGCTTGAGCTGCTAAAGCTTACAGAACTCAACATATAATTTTCCTTCTACCCACGAAATTCATAACATCCTGTGAATGAGATGGATTAAGCAATATCTCTTCCTAATCTAAACTGCAACTGATCCTCTTTACCATAGATTTAGGTATGTCTAGATTCTTAAACAGAGAAAGCTTAAAGATCCACTTTGCATTTAAATACAAAATTGCAAACAAAAAATTTCTAAATCTTCATACAATCATCATGAAATACTAAGAAAATCTGTCCCATTCATTGTGAGTGAACAATTAAAAAGCAATTTATAAAAATAATGAAATGACTCCATGTCCTTATCAGTATGTCACTATTAGTGCTCACATCAAATGAGATGAACATATGTGAAGTTATATATGACTACGTGTCAAATCAGCCCATGGCATGAAAATGGAAATTCTGGGCTGCTATTCACCATTATGGGAACAAAAGGCAACTTGGCAAGAGGTGCCTCTAGGTACAGCACAAGCTCTGTGAGGCTGTATGTAACACTGGGCAGAGTGGGTAGAAACAAGAGCTGGAAGAATGAAATGACTGCCAGTGCCAGCTGTTCCAATGCCAACAGGAGATAAGCTGTCGGCACGCTCTTGCCAATTCAAGCAAGTTTTTCAATAATTTAAAACTGAACCCCAAGTTTTATTAAAGTGATAGGTTTTTGTATTGACAATGGCATTGTTCCTTTATCTGTAAAGTAAAATGTTAGAACTATACTAGTATTTCCCGAACCATTCCATAAACAGTTGATTCTGAGAGTTTTGCAATAAAATGTGTGCTCAGCAAACTTGTTGACCACAGAATCCCCTCTTTTTTTCACATTATCCTCTCTTGGGATGATGACATTACTCTTCAGCATAATTTGGGAAATGCTGAACATGCTTTCTAAAATTCCTTACGACTTTGGGCCTCTGTGTGTTCAAGCAGAGCTGTTGTTTAATATAGTAGGGACAAGAAACAACAAAGGAAATTATCCCCTAAAATAGTTCCATCTGCCTACATAATCCAGGTGTTTGGACTGAGTGTATTCTGGAACTTAGGGGTTGAAGTATCCTGGAGAAAGGCCTATGACTTAGCCTTTGTGTATGCAGTAGATAGTGTGTTAAAAGACTGTGTATGTGAAGCATGACCTGGAAGGTACTATTTACCACTACTTCATTTTTAGGTCAATAAGCATAAAGAGAATTTTCCTCTTGGAAAGATCAGGAAAGAAACAGAGGATGACAGGAATTTGCTACCTACTCCCCATGCAGTACAATGCCAAGTTTCAAAGTACAAACTTATGCACATAAAAACTGGCAGAATTAGGAATCTTTATGCTGGAGGACAACCAGAATGAAAATGCTGTGCCTGAAGTAAACATTAACACTTCATTTTATGGATATTGTCCTCCTTTTAGCTCATCATTCCCTAGATTCTCCTAAACTTTATGGTTCTTGTTTGACTATCATCTGTGTCTTACAGGTGAGGCTTCAAAATTCCAGGTGGCAGTAATAAAGTCCATACTTACGGATCTCCCAATCCCCAATCTGTAGAATTCAAACTTGAGTTTATATAAGTACAGTGGCTTCCATTTTCAGTATGTGAAGCATTTCTTCATTTTTCTGCTGTTTTGACTCTTTATATCATTTTATGTTACACATCCAAAAGGTCATTATGAAAGATAAATGAATTCACAGATTACTTTGTCCAAGAATTTCTACTTGCCACTAAAATAAGTATGATAATATTAAGCACATATTTATGTCCTTGACAGCATACTGAGTTCTTTACTTGCAGCACCCATAATGTTCATAATAAGCCTATAGGGTTGGTGCAATAAATCCTATCTCCTTTGTTACTGGAAAGATTAAAACTTAAACTCGTTACATTAACTTTCTCAAAGCCAGACTACTTTTAAGTGGCAGATCTTGTAATCAGATCTATGCTTGTCTAATTCCAAATTCTAAGTTCTTAATGATATTGCTCCATTGTTAATTGTTTTGATGTAATGTAAACATTGTAGCTTTCTTAGTATATTTTATTTTACTGCAACGAAATACCTGAGTCTGGGCAACTTAAGAAAAGAGGTTTATGTAATTCATAAATCTGGAGGTTCTAGGGCATGGCCCTGTAACAGATTGACTGGTAAGAACCATATATAAATGTGACATCACAATGGTGGGGGCACATGCAGGAATGAGATATCACATCTCAAGACAGGAAGACAAAGAGCAACTGTAACTCACTGGGATACCACAAGAACTACACTAATCCCTTCCAAGTGTAACATTTCCAATGACCTAACAACTTCCCTTTAAGACCCATCTTTTAAAGGTCCCATCACACCACCACTGCCAAACTGAGGATCAAGCTTTCAATATATGAACTATTGGGGACAAGCCACACACAATCCATAGAAGTAGCAAAACTATGACCATGCATGAAGGTCTGTGTCATGAACTCTATCGAAAACTTTGAATTATTATCTAGATGAGCTCTAGTTTGGATTTGGTTATGAGAATTAAAGCTGTGTCTAAGCATTATAATAGTATCCACCTCAGTGTATAGAACATGGAATGAAAGAAAATCTAAAGACAACGTCTAATAGTGACCTCACAAGAAAGAACAGAATTGCAATTATAAACAAAGCATCTATTCAGAGGACCCAGCAAGAAGACAATAAATAAGCTCAGAGAGTAGGAGCAAAGGGAGATATAACACTGGAGGTGTGTTTGAAGTGAGAGCAGAGGGAATATAGAAAGTTCCTCTGGGCTGTAAAAGAGAGGGATGCACATGCTTTTCATATGATTTTTAGAGAATGCCTACAGCCTCTCCTGTGTGAAGAGAACATGAATGCCCAGTGATCTTACTGGATCCACAGCCCTGCAGGAGCTGGATCTTTCTGTATAGTGAACTAAGATCCCTTTATTATACTACCTATTCCCTAATGTTCAGGAAAGTTGAACTGTTATGGTGTTCTCTGCTAAAGTGAAGAGAAGAGGATTAGAGAAAGAGACTCTGAGAGACTGACAGAACAGTCAACCACAACCATTATATCCATGGAGGAAGACTCAGCTAAGAGCATGCCAAGAACCCAGTGGCTCAGCTTATAATAACCAATAATAAGAGGATGAGTTCAGAACAAATACCAAGTAATGGGAAAAATAAGAGATTGGTGTACTGGACAACATTCAACCTAATAATTCAGAAACCTTGATGGTGAAACTTGATGGAACACAGTTATTTGGAGTTTGTGGAGGCTAGAGTTTTTTACCACCTTTATTGCTTTTATAACTACTCATTTACCTACTTATCCTGTTATCAGCCCTTTGTGGAATCTCAACAAGTGATCAAAATTTGCTGAGTTGGAAATGGGGTGGAATCTAAATAAAAAGCTTCACAGCAAAGGGAAATGATCAAGAATGTGAAGAGAGAGCCTACAGAATGGGAGAAAATCTTTGCCATCTGCACCTTAGATAGAGCATTAATCTCCAGAATATATAAAGAACTCAAAAAACTTAACACCAAAAATACAAATGACCCAATGAATAATTGGGCAAGGGATCTGAACAGACACTTCTCAGAAGAAACATAATCAATCAACAGACATATGAAAAAATGTTCAACATCTCTAGCAATTAGAGAAATGTAAATTAAAACTATACTGAGATTTCATCTCACTCCAGTCAGAATAGTAATATATCTAAAGGACTTGCTTTTATCAATAATCAAAGCAATGATAAATGTTGGCAAGTATGTGGGGGAAAAGGATACACTCATACATTGCTGGTAGGAATACAAATTGGTGCAACCACTTTGGAAAGCAGTATGAAGATTCCTCAGAAAACTTGAAATGGAACCACCATTTGACCCAGTTATCCCACTCATCGAAATATACCTAAAGGACTTAAAATCAGTGTACTTCAGTGATTCAACCACATCAATGTGTACAGCAGCTCAATTCACAATAGCTAAAACTATGGAACCAACATAGATGCCTTCCAAAAGATGAATGGATAAAGAAAATGTGGTATATATAAACACAATGGGATATTATTCAGCCTTAAAGAAGAATGGAATTATGGCATTTGCCAGTAAATGGAAGGAACCGGAGAATATCATGCTAAGTGAAATAAGCCAATCCCAATCTGATACATGGATACTAACAAAAAGGGTACAGGGTGGGTAGGGAAGAACAGAAGTACCTTGGATTAGACAAAGGGGAATGAAGGAAAGATAGGGGGACTAGGAATAGGAAAGATAGGGGGACTGGGAATAGGAAAGATAGTAGAATGAATCAGATATAACTTTCCTATCTTCATATATGAATGCAGGACCAATGTAATTCTACATCATGTACAACCAGAAGAATGAGAAGTTAATACTCCATATATGTATAATATATCAAAATACATCCTACTATCAAGTATAACTAATACAAAAAATTAAAAAATCAAAAAAAAAGATTTGCTGAGTTGTTTTGTGAATTGCTGGAATGAATATAAGAGACAAGATCATGAGACTGGGTAAGACCATGGTGCTGAAAGAGAAAAACAAAGAAAGAGAAAGAGTGTCAACATCATAAAACAGAAAGAAAAAAAAAGTTGCTTTGGGGAAACTATATTTTATTGTCATTAGTGAATAATAAGATAGACAGAAGAGCTGAAAAAAGAAATGAACAGAGGGAGAAAGAAACTTACGAGGTCAGACATAAGGCCTACATATATTAGAATATCTCAAAAACTATGGTTAATTGGCAGTAGAAATATAGGAATAATTCATAGATGGAAAAGGAAAATGTAGACAAAATAAAGATGAAAACAAGAGTTATCTGGACAAGAGAACCCAAAAGCAAAAATGACTCAAAGATAAGGAATTAAATTCTCTCATATTTACATTATCTCCTCTCCAACTCCCGCCCCCATTCCCCCATCTCCCTCTTTTCTGGTCTCTCTGGTTTTGTCTCTGTTTCTCCCTCACACACACACATGCACACACACCCAGAACAGTGTATACCAAGATTCATACTTAGTTTACTAATCTGGTTCTAATTTTGAATAACAACAAACAGAGTTTACAAATGGTTGCGGCATCACAGCAACTTATGAGACCTGGAAGAGAGTATAAATGTCATCTAAACATAGTGAAATATAAGATATTTTGGATGTTAAAGCTCAGACTTTCAATATATACAACTCTAAAAGCTGCAATTAAGTGATAACAATAACCACATGGGTAAATATAGTGTACATCACAAAGATAATAAAAGAAATGTTCCTCCTAGGATAGTTTTAATGCTAAAGTTTTTTTGTTGTTTCCAACAATTGCATTTTGAATCTTTATGCTGGTATTAAAATTTCAGCATAAGTGAATTAGATTTTTCACAGCACTGATACTCAAAAATACAAATATTCTTCTTACATCAAAAGGTACACAGAGGTTCTACTTTAGTGAATCTATCCTTGTTATGTGCAGAATTTGAGTAAAAACATATACTCTTAATTTAAAAGGATAGTGAAAAATTGAAAAAGCCTATGTGTTCATCAAGAGAGACTGCTTTAAATGAATGCTGGAAAATTTATCCCTGAGATAATTATATTAATTGAAGTGTGAGTATCTATGGTATGTGTAAGAAGGGGTAGTGATAAGGAAAGAATCATAGAAAAATGTCTCAAAGTATCTTAAAAGTTACCTGTGTTCATTTGTAAGTGGTAGGGAAAATGTGCAATTATCATTTAAAATATTTTAATGTTATTTCATTTTATTTTTTACTGTGAGCATAAATTACATTTTTAAATGGGAAAAATCATTTCCAAAACCATAAGGTAGATCGAGCTTATAAGTAGGTTACAAGAAAATCACTTCTACATTCAATAGTCCAAAAAACATTTTTATGTAAAATAATGGTAGCTGAATTATCAGAATAGTCCCTATTTTTAGAAATAGTTGAAGTAATAATTGAAAAAAATGAATTAATTTCCTTATTCGTTCATTTATTCATCTATTCAACATACCTTTATTTAATACTCACTACATGTCAATCATTATTAATCTCTAATTAAAATGGATAATCTCACTTTAAGCACCATATCTATCTTTAAGGACTAACAAACACCACAAAAATCAGAAAATAATAGAGAAAGATTATGTTCATTTAGATCTTTTGGCTAGGGAGCATTTTCATATTGCCAATAGTACAAACCCAATTATATACTGCCAGATTTGGAATAATTTGAGTAGGTATAATTCTGTAGATGGCAATACAATGTAACAGCCATATTATTCCCAGCAGTCGGTCAATCTGTGCAAGAATGGAACAAAGTAACATGATACACACAGGTTATTCTGCCCTTTGCTCACTGTCTCTTCCTGGCAGACAGTCTCTAGACTTTGAGCTCCCAAGTGTCAAATAAGGACTGAGTCAAATCCTTGCCCCTAGCATAGTTTAGCAATTTGTATATTTGTGATATATCTGAATCAGGATTTCATGGCCAAAGAAATATCTATAAAGTAATCCACAAAACATAGCCCATAATTGTATTTTCCATGTTTATTAAAAAGAAGTAAATGGATCAAAGAAATCATCCTCATTCTTTCCTTTGGGCTCAGGAAAAGAAAATAGAATATATACTTAAACCACAATTTATGATGTTAGAAACTCCTCCAACCCCAGAGGAGCTATTTATCATCTCAGTGCTAAATGTAGCCCAGAAAGAGAAAATGAGCCGTCTGCACTGAAAAATCTGAAAGTTGGGACTATAAACAACAGCATGCAGAGCTCTGTGCTGAATTTATACAGACTCGAACAGTCCTTCAAGGTGAAGAAATCAATGGCAGCACAAAAATCATCCTCTGAATCTCAAGAGATACTTTGTTCTCTGTGCTTTGCTTTTCTACATAGTGTTCTTATTCCTGATCAAGTTCCTTCCCGGGGGAGCACTAATAGGCTAACAGCTACAGAAGTCTGTTTTGTTCTATAAACTGGCAGGATCAAAGAGTGCTCTGTGGAAAACTTAATACTACTTCTGACTTCCTCCAAGAGGGCTGCTATCCCTCTACCGTAACTTTTGATGCCACTGTGGAGTCTCTTTTCCAAGCTCTTCAAAATACTTGACAAGCTTTAAGGGAAAAAATACAATTCATTTTAAAAAGAAGAAGGTCACTTGGGTGCAGGGATTAAAAAATGTACAACCTACTAAACAAACAACAGAACTAAGGATATGTTGTAAGCTATTTATATAATAATGCTTTCTAAAATGCCAGCTTCCTAAAAATATCAGTCCATATCTACCAGGCGCTAGGTCCTATTCTGTAAACTTCTCCTGTATTAAAATATCCAGTTTTTCAACAACCCTAAGAAGTTGGTACCACCAATCATCACCATTTAATAAGGAAAACAGAGCTTTAGAGAGTATTAGATGAAGGAACTTATCCAAAGCCATACAGAAAATAAAGGTCCAGGCTTTCCCTCTTCTATATTCAGATGAGAAATTCATTATTTTGGAACCAACTTAGCTAAAATATTTTGCCTTTGTTGTTAAAATGCTCTTACATGTAAAAACCAAAATAAATAATACCCAGCATAAATACTCATGTGGGATATTTACTTGTCTTCTTAACTGTATGTATTTGTACATATCCAAACTTACATATTCATGCAAAATTTCAAATATTTCACCTATAAAAAGGTTTAAGTATAGTGAAAAGAATTTCAGAGTAAATACATATTCATAAATATATTTTGTCATTAATATTAAATATTTCTTATTCTATACCTATCCACTTATTGTATACAATTTTGTATCCTTCTTACTTTAACACACTTTGCTTTCCATAAAGAAATTCACCACGCCTACTCATCAAGTCATGCTAAGTCCTGATCCTGGAAATTTATTCACCTAGAAAGTGTCCCTCCCACCTTTGATTTTCTCAGGACCCCTAATTTCATTTATCATTTGAGATATACTACCTAACTCTCTGGCTACATTAAATAATTTTTTGTCTATATTGTTGTTTCTAAGTAAGATATAAAGTTTCGTACTTGTTTAAGAGTGCTTACTGTTAGTGATTAAATGGAAAATGGGGGAAATTTTATTTTTAAATATATTTAAGAAATACACATTACATGGATATTCCCTGTCACAAAATACTTTGTACTAGTACTTGAGAATAAGATAATAAAAGTTGGAAGTATTTCATATGTAACATGTAGATATTATGTATTGGATTTTTAATTTAGTTTTAATTAATTTAAATAGCCACATACAGCTAATGACCACCTTATTATGCTGCACAGTTCAAGAGTGGTACATTAAGTGTTGGAAAGAATGAATTTCCCATTATTAATGACAACAGGTTATATTTATGTGACACTATTGCCAAGAGATCTATTTCATGCTTCATATCCGTAATATTCACAATACATTATTGAGTAGAGATTATTATTTTCTTTGAGTAAAATGACTAAAAGTAAGAGATATTAAATAACTCGCCCAAGATAGCACAGCTTGTACAAGTCCATTGTATTGCAGGGTCCACAAGCATGTCTCACATGTCCACACGGAATATTATGTACCAACCATACTTCTGTGTTCTTTTTTAAAATTTTGTATTTGTTCTTTTTAGTTATACATGACAGTAGAATTTATTTTAACATATTACACATATATAGAATATAACTTCCTATTCTTGTGTTTATACACGATATAGAGTTTTACTGGTTGTGCATATATGAGCATAGGAAAGTTATGTGTAATCTACTCTACTGTCATTCCTATTCCTATCCCTCCACCCTTCCATTCATCCACCTTTGTCTAATCCAAAGTACTTCTGTTCTTCCCTATCCTCCCTATTGTGTGCTAGCATCCACATATCAGAGAAAACATTCAGGCTTTTGGGTTTAGAGAGTGGCTTATTTCACACAGTATGATAGTCTCCACTTCCATCCATTACCATTAAATGCCATAATTTCATTCTTCTTTATGTCTCAGTAATATTCCATTGTGTATATATACCACATTTTCTTTATCCATTCATCTTTTAAAGGGCACCTAAGTTGGTTCCATAGCTTGGCTATCATGAATTTAGCTGCTATGAACATTGATGTGGCCATGTCACTACAGTATGCTGATTTCAAGTCCTTTGGGTATATGATGAGGAGAGGGAAAACTGGGTCAAATAGTGGTTCCATTCCAAGTTTTCTGAGAAAACTCCATACTGCTTTCCATAGTGGTTGCACCAATTTGCAGTTTCACCAGCAATGTATGAGTGCACCTTTTCCCCACATCCTCACTAACATTTATTGTATTCTTTGTAACTGCCATTCTGACTGAAGTGAAATTATATCAAATTCATCTGTTTTTCTAAATAAACTTAAACAACTGAAGTTGTCTTGGATCTTCTTAACCTAAAACTACAGATAATGGGACAAACATGACAAATGATGCATGTTTCCTGTTTCAAGTTAAAAGTCAAACTGAATTAAATCTAGATAAACAGAATGTTTCATCTATGACGTTAAGGTCTACACCACAGTAGTTCATAATTAAGTCATTGATGTATCTTGAACTTTTTCTTTTCTTTTTTTTTGTTATCAGGAATTGAACCCAGGGGTGCTTAACACCCGACCCTTTTTGTATTTTGTTTAGAAACAGAGTCTCACTGAGTTGCTTAGGGTCTTGCTAAGTTGCTGAGGCTGATTTTGAACTTGAGATCCTCCTGTCTCAGTCTCTTGAGTCAATAACTTTTTCTCTATTCATAGTGATTAAGGGCATATTCTATCTTTGCTCTAAAACCAAAAATGTATTAAACTACTGGTACTATTGTAGGAATTACATAAATGACTATTGAGTGATAGGGGCATTAAACTGGACAACCAGAACAGCTTGAAACTATAATGGGCTATTACTATAATGATGCTACTATAATCGTTTCAATAAGAAGTCAGGCTTATACCAAATAGTATCTTAGTAGTAATAAATCCTAATTACAGAATTTATATTAAATTTAAAATATTTTCATTATACCATACTTAAGTAATGTCTCAGTAATTAAAATCCTTAAAATTCTTAAGTCTATGTGGGTGAAGCCCCTCACCTTTTACATGAATAGTTGTGGCATTATAAAGGAATCTGAAATTGGAAATGAAAATAGTTGTTACTAATCCAATGTTCTAATCCACACCGAAATCCTTTCTGGATTAGATGTGATCCAAATCCTTTCAGTTAGATGTGATCCAAACCAAATTTGAAGGTTTCTCATGAACATCCATATCTTCATTCAGCCAACAAATTTATTCTGTTTCTGAAGACATAAACTTTATAGAGTATTTACATTCAACACAGTCAAGGAAATAGTGACATATAATGTCCAATTCAGAAATTACATGGAAGAGCACTAAATCAATATTAGAGAACAGACAGAGGCACTTAATCTAGCCTCTAGCACCCATGGATGACAGAGGAATTACATCAGAGTAAGCTTAGTACAGAGATGTGTGAGACCAAACTTAAAATCTACTTAGGAGCAGACTATGGAAAGGTATAGAGAGACTTTTCCAGAGAGGGAGTACTTTGGCTGTTTTTCCCAGCTAGTTTTGACAAGATCATGAAAGAACAGCTATATTCTTTTAAAAACTTGGAATCTTATTCTAAAAGAATGAGAAGCCACTGAGGAGTTTTAAGGAAAAATGAAAAAAGAGTCCAGTGTTTTGAGTTTTGTTTTTAATTTTTTGTTCTTTTTGTTTTGTTTTGCTTCGTTTGTTCCTGGGGGTTGAACTCAGGGATTTTCTACCACTGAGCTACATGCACAGTCCTTTTATTATTTTGATAAAGGATCTTGCTGAGTTGTGAGGCTGGTCTTGAACTTGTGATCTTCCTGCCTCAGCCTCCTGAAGCACTGGGATTAAAGGTATATGCCTGGCACCCACCCAGAGCCTAGTTTTAAATGGATCATAGAAGAGATAGGGCTGCTGGTGAAGATAATTTTGCCACAGACCATGATACAGACACTGGGAACCGAATTAAGATAATGACAATGGAATAAACATGAGAATTAAAGACAGGTGAGATTACATTTTGGTGTCATCCTCAGGTTTAGTGTTTACAGAAGAAGAAAAGAAGTTTTACTTTGAGGAAAACTGAGTAGAGATGCATACTATGTATCTCTGGTCTCTAAGAGGGATAGGAAGGAACTGAAAATAAAAAATATATATATATTTTCAGGTAAGTTTCAGGACATTTACTTTTTATCAACACTGGTATCATAACTGGGTTACCTGTTTATGAGAAAGAATATAATTTTTTTTAAAAAAATAGGGTAAGATCTCTAAGTCATCTATTTTTTGAGCCAATTGCCATTTTGTACACAAAAAAGGGTAAAGAGTAGAAATGGAATATGATTCAACCTAATACTGTGTTGGAAGATTTCAGATTTCATTTAATCATATGAATATTTAAGATAGAAATTCATCAGGCAACTTGAAATTTCTTTGCCTCAGATAAATGAAAAGTAATAATTTCCACCAAAAAGTGATACAAATATTTTCATTTAAACCCAAGTGATGAGAACACTAAAATCAATTCATGAGAATACTAATCTCTCTTGATTCTTTCCTTTTCAAGAAGGAAAACTAATAGTAAGACTGCATTGCAAGAAAAAAAATATATATTTTTCACATGTATTTCATATATATATGAAATACTAGAGTATACTCAGGCATAAGTAAACATTCATTCCAATCTTCTATTAACTTAAATCCCTCAACATTTAGGATTAATGCATAGAATCATGATTCTGTGGCAATGAAAAGTTTTGTAATAAGATGATAGATGATTTAATCATTAGTACTACATTATGATTTCTAAAAATTAAAGAGGTTTTTAAATGTACATTAATAAGTGTTCTTAGATAAGGGCCCAAATTATTTTCCTAAGTGCTTAACTTACAGTTAATCAAGTTAAATAAAGAACCCAGACACTACTTATTTAAATCACCTAGCTCTCCTTATAGATTTGTAAGATCTTAAAATATCTTTAACCTTTATGAAATTTCCATACAAAATGGAAGTAATGATTTTCCCTCTCTTGATTGTATAAGAAGTAACTATATAAAAGAAAAAGAAACTATAAATAAAATATCCATTTGACAGAGTAATACTTAGGCCTAAATTTGCCTTCATGAGGATTACAGGGGAGAAATTCAAGTATCAATCTGTCTAGACAGGATGTTTTTGTGAAGCAGAACCTGAAAGCCCCCAAAGCCATTTTTAATGATGAGCTTTATCTCACTGTGTGTCCACAGAAGCTCAACGCACAGACTTAGTGACTTAAATAATCTAGGGATAGAAGAAAACCTCCTGTCACTATCTTTCCAAATTCTGGCTAGAGATAGTTGATTGGTAAAGCCCTTCAGCTTCTTGACATAGAAGCTGAGATGGAAAAGCTATTTTCTCTCAAGCTGCTGCTAACTGTCCTTACCCTGTGAATCAAGAGGTCAAATGGAAAGACTAGAGCATAAAAAGCAAGGACTAGAAAAAAAATAAGAGAAAATGACAAGTAGCATAGGCATGAAAGCCTCCTTGTCCTTGAAAGAGTATGAACACATGGTTAGAAGATCACATAATGATCATGGTAGTACTGTTCTTATTCCATAGATGAAGATGTTTCTGAAAATTTCCACACATTTGCCTATATGATCTGTACATCAATCTTATCAAGTACACACAGTTTGTTTTTTTTTTTCTCAGATAAAGCAAGGCTTGGAGACATTCAAAGCATTCTGATTATATATTCATCCTCATGATCACTATATGAAATATGTAATATCATTACTCCTATTTTATAAATGAACAAACCGATGCATTAGGATATAAGTGCCTTGCTAACTTATATATTTATGTATGACAAGGTTAGGTTTAAAAATCTAAGTGTTTTGCTTTTTTGTTTCTGTTTTACAGTAGACCACATTGCTTCCTATGAGAGAATTTAATATATTTCATAAAGATATTGAGGAGTCTTTCAGATGAACCATTTTCCATGTCAGGAAGAGCTCTTAAATAACAGAAGCATGATTATTTGAACATGAAGGAAACAATATATTATTTTCCCTTTATTTCAAGGGGGACACACTTAACTAATCCCTACTTACTGATTCATTACATTAAGTCCTCCCTTGACATTCAGGAAGAGAGAAACTAGCACCAATTGACAGCCAGTATGTGTCAAGTGGTTATAATCAGAATTATTCTTTGAGATTTTAGTCATTTTAGAAATGAAGAAATGAGGCTCAGAGTTACCTTGCCCATGGCCTTGCAATCTGAATGCTATAGGACTAGACTGTGTCCAATTTCAACCACTTCACAATGAAATATTCTATTATGTGACTCCCCCCATAACACCCTCCACATGCACCTAGAGCTGGTTCCTGTTCCACTTGCCTTGCTCAGAATCTGTTTTAAGGATTTGATGTCCTGATTTCACAAGGTTAAAGGCTTAGCCTAGTTATTATATTTAATACAGTTCTTACATAATTTTTTTTTACTAATTTAGGAGAACTGCATGAAGTAGAGAATAAAGAAATTAACTGAATGACATAGAAGGAAAATTTATTATTGGAGAATATAAACTATACCACTACTAGGTGAAGAACCAATTCCTGAGATACTAAAGAACATGAGGAAACAGAACAAAAGGAAAGAATCCTCCTTTCATTTCTGGAAGTGATTGTGAGAATAATAAAGCCAAATGTGACCTAGGGCATTCCTCTGTTTACCTTTTCTTTCAGAGAGAGAAGTCAATTGCATTAGACTGAGCACATTACTACTTTTTAATTTCTGATTTCTTGCTGACTTACATAGTTCAACTATGCTTTACCATCTTTTATTCCCCTTAGCAACAAGATTGACTTTTAGTCTGACTTGACTGTATAGACCTAAGAGAAAAAGCGTATAACCCATAAACACAGTCTTTTCAGACAGGATTAGGGTTTATTTCTATTAGACATGAAGGGAATAGGTGTTTTCATATCACTCAAAATGTAAAATATATGACATATAGTCTGATTCTTCCTCTTACCTCTTTAGCTGAGAGAAAGAGTACAGAAAATACTTGTGTAACTACTTGTTTTCAAATGTTTTAGTAAGAAGTTTTGTTGAAATCATAAAATTATTTTCAAAACAATTTGCTCTTTGCAATTAATATACATGCGTTAATGAAATATTCACCAAACCAAAATTGGGATTTGAATCTTAAGTCTGTACTGTTTTGGCAACTCAGTGTATAACTTTCAGTCATATTTTTATCTAAATAGTATAATCAATAAATAAAATCAGTAAGAATATTATAAAATTAGAAATAAATTTTTAGCATTAAACAGATACATTATTTATCAGACTGGCTGCCAATGTAAAAAGATATTTTAGACTTACAGAAAATAGACATGTTGAGTTTTTCTCTAGTCTAGAAGTTGAATAAGAAGACACTTCTCTTTCAAATACTGGAATGCCCAGGTTTCATCTCCCTTTCCTTTGTTACAAAGCCTGAATCCTTATCATTCTGTTACAATTTTTTTTGGGGTTTTCTTTTTGGAAGTATTTCTCATTAAAGTGCAAATCTCTCTGCAAGGAATTGGTATTGCCTTGTCTGCCTTCCGTCTAGGACTAGAAGCCTCTTGAAGGAGTAGAATAACATTGCATTCACTGCTGTAATTGCAAGGCCGAGACAGGGCCTCAATATACATTAGGAGACAGTTACTACATGTCTTTAGGATAAATTGATATTCTCATAACCTCTCTGTACAGGTATAAATTCAGGAAATGGATTAGATCTCAGAAGTCTTTTCAACATATCAAATTTCATATCTCTATGACTCCATAGTTTGACTTTTAAAATATGCAATATATACAGTATCTTTATGTTTCTTGGAATTGTATTAATCTTGATGTACACAGTATAATTGTAATATAATTGATAATACTTTGGAAAAAAACTGGACTTGACAATTGGCTCTTTATTGCTATCAAACCACAATATATTGTGATTAAGATGAATGCCATTGAGTAAAACAAATTTCCTGTGGACACATTCTTCTCAAATAAAATGTGCTTATTAGCAAAAGTCATAAACAGAAGATAATTTGGCCACACAAGTGGATAACACACTGACTTTTTCTGTCAACCAAGAGTTATATAACTATTTTCTTTATAGTGAACAAAGACAAAACTATTTACATTTGCAAAGATCACATTTTAGTAAGATAAATAACAATAAGTACAACGTACTAATAAATCATTTATACATTTGAAGATCAGCACCCTGGTAAAAAAGAAAAAGAACCAATTAAGATACAGGAAGGCCTGTTTGAGAGTTATAATTTTATATATTGGTCAGAATGTGCTCACTGAAAAAGTAACACTTAAGTAAAGTAATCAAAGGAAATATTAATACCAGAGAATAAAAATTCCAAAGAAAAGTAACAGCCAGTAAAAAGACTTAGGACAGGTGGTATGTCCAGTTGGGATACTGCAGCTGAAGTAGAATTTACAATAGGAATGAAAATAGAAGATAGAAGTCTGATGGAGAGTATAAGACTTTGACTTTTGACATGAGAAAAAATGGGAGATCACTGGATGAATATAAGATGTTTAGAGACTTACAGAGATTATCTGGCTACTGTATTGAGGAAAGATTATGCACTGGCAAAGTTGGAAACAAGACAGCCAGTCAGGAGGCAGATATTATGATGCAGGTGGGAACAGTGATTTGGACCAGGGTGGGAACAGTAGATATAGTGAGAACCTGTAGGCACTTGGATATGTTTTCAAAGAACTAGAATAATTGACTAATGAATTGACGTGGGTATGGAGAAAGAAGAAGATTCAAGGATGATTCTTAGGACACTGACCTGGAGCAACCAACAGTGGAGCTGTCATTACATGAGATGAAGTAGACAGAAGTAAAACGAAGAATATGATGTCCCTTTGATAACACAGAGGTTCATATAAGTATGTAATTGAGTTTAGGATGTCCAGTGGACGCTGAAGTAGGCAGCTGACTTTAGAGATCTGGAGTACAGGGAAGAGCATGAGACAGAAATATGAATTTATGAGTCATCAGCATATACTTGAGATTCCTTACAATGACATGGGATATTCTCAGAAAGGAGGTCATTATAGATAAGAAGACAAAGGAAGGGGAGAGAATGAAAGGAGGGGAAAAAAATAAGGCAAAACCTTAGGGATGTCAAAATTTGGAAGTCCACAGAAGAAGGAAAGTGAGCAGAAGAGACTGAGAAGCAGCCTCTGATGGGACGGGATAATGTAGGATATGGAATCTTGGAAGTCAAGTGTAGAAGAGTGCTTTTCGAACAAGGAAGTCACTTCATCGGACATTTTGAAATCTAACTTTCATTTGACATCATTAAATATCCCTGGCATTGCAAGCACACAAAGACTATGGGATTTCACTGGAGAATTTTATAATATTCTCTGCTATTGGAAATATCCAGCTCATAAAGCAGTCTTCTTCCACGTAAAATGTCTTCAGTTTATTTGGACATGCAGACTGAGAAGATTTTAAAATCATACCCAAAGAGTTTAGGTTCCCTGATCAATATATAAAAATAGTTGTCTTAAAATATATTAGAAATGCTACAGCAATCATATTTATTTAACCTACCTGCTATGTATAAACTTGCTATTTTAGAAAAAAGATTACTTTAGTCCCATTTGGGAAAGCAGTGTAATATGCCCCAGGGCTTTCAATGGTTAAAATGAACAGACCAAAAATCTGAAGGGACGTTGGGAGAGGGGAAAAAGAACATTGAATTTTCAGAAAACAAGATGTGATATAAAGTAGCTATAATGATACTAACAAGGGGGATACAAACAATTATTTTTTATTACAGACCTGCTATGTCCCTGGTACTGTATAAACTTTATATCCAGTCATCACTTTGCAAAGTTCTCGGATAACATTTTCTCAATTTTAAAGATGAGAATTTCCTGGCTTAAGATTGTATAGCATTTCCATTGCCATGCAAATAAGGTATAATAAAGCTAGGATTGGAAATATTTTCCAGTAAAGTAGGTGTCAGAATTTCTTGGGTTGTATTCCTTGTTTTGCCATAAATGACTTGGTAACTTCAATGAGTCACTTGGAATTATCTGGGCCCTACATTTTCCCACTATAAACATATGAAAATCAGCTTTTTTGAGAAAAGGTTGTGAGGGAAATAAGATATACACAGTAAGGTTTCCTTCACTTCTGGGGAAAGACTGAAAGCAATCATCTTAAGACAAAATATAAAGCATTGAACTTGAAAGAGCCTGGTCTAAAAAGGCTGATTTCTCAGTCACTGGTGCAGCTTACACAAAAAAGAAAGAACATCCCTGGGAGCAGTCCACTTTCTCTAAGCTAATGAAAATATAATGTCCCCAATTAATACATTCAACATTAAAGTTGAAATTTACACTGACCTATGAACTTCAAGAAATGAGCCTGATGGTTATTGTGAAGTTAGTACAGAAGTAATAGAAAACTGCCGGGGTGACTGTGGAATAATATAGAGGTTTAATACTGGAAGAGAGGGCAACTGGCTTAACATTTCTGCTGTGAAGCTTGGCACTTTCCAGTGCCACTTGCTCTGTGACATTTGGTGGTGAAATGGCACTATTTCCTACAAGCAAAGTAAAGACAGTTCTGATATTTACAATTACCTACAACATCCAATCTATTGTAACTCTCATGCAACCTATGGTTTCATTAAACTGAACATGATGGGCTTGTTACACAATGGCTACAATACTTTTTCATTCATTGAAGGACTTCCAGATTAGTCCTTTACTTAGATTGCTAAAATTGTTACCCAAGAACTCCACTGTCCTATAAAAGTATACAAGTTGGTAGTCTAGAAACAGAAAGCATCCAGAAATTTCATGATTATTTACCATGAACTTGTTAAAAGTTTATTGTCAGCAACAAAGACATAAAATTTAAAATGACTAAACGCCATTTTCCTGATTATGTATAAATCACTTGGGTAACTATATGTCCATATTCATCATTTCAATGACATTTTAAGTGACTGATGATTATTAGGCTCTACCTGAGGTTTTTCTGTTTTCTTTCTTTCAGATTCTTATAGGATTGTTGTCAAACAAGGAAATAAACTCTATTGTTGTGCCATCATCCACTTGTAGGCTCTGGTTCTCCACTGACAAGCCCAGTGCACATATCAGACGATACACAGGTAGTGTCTTAGTAATAGTGGAACTGAGGCAATATTAAAGGGCAAGAGCCTGCTTTTCCAGTTCTCCATGAAGAAATAGTCCCATCTGATGTCTGTGAGAGTATCTAAGCTATTTTTCCATGTAAATATACAGTTACAATTTAGAACACTAGACAATCAGCCTCAGCTGTACTTTTCTCTTTATGCCTAATATAAACATTATTCCCAAACCATATCAGAAGCAATAAAGATTTAGCCCACTCAATTTCATGCTGTGATCTGGAGAAAATTAGATCTAAAAATCTGTATTTTGGGAAGTTCATGCCAATTGATACAACTAAGCAGATAAGCCCAACATGTAAGAATGTAAACACACTCAACATTGCACAATAACTGATTCTCAGATACTAAGCAATGGAAATCACATCTGTTTCTGGACACTTCTTACCAGACTTAAATTTTTTTTTAAAGTATTTCTTTATTTTTTTAGTTGTAGGTGGACAGAATATCTTTATTTTATTTTTATGTGGTGCTGAGGATGGAACCCAGTGCCTCACGCATGCTAGGCGAGCACGCTACCACTGCGCCATAACCCCAGCCCCCAGACTTAAATTTAAAGCACATTTGTGACAAAAAGGCAGCATCATTTTGAATCTCCTACTATGTTATCTATAGAGAAACCATTTGAAACCACCAATAGGATAGCATCAGTTATATAAGATACTGGTGTTAAGTCCTAATAGTGCTGAGCTCTATAAAAGCCAAAGTACAGAGGATTGGTATTTTATAAGTTACAGTTCAAGAATGACTACACCATTTTTAAAATTCCATTCTTAAGCTGGTATTTTCTACTCTTAGGTGCTAAGGGGGACAACAAGGTAATAAGAGGGCCCATTAATTCTCATTAACCTAGAATATAAAAGTATTTGGTGGACTCACTGGCAGATGGCTTAGTTTAGTCATAAAATTTATGCTAAGGTTTAGTAGCAATTTGTACTTTGCTAGGAGAAAATAAACATAGCTATATGGTTATCATTTCACTTAGAGTTTATAAATATATAAAAAAAGATGCTAACATTGAAAACTTGACATAGGTCAATGTGCCCTACTTTTTAAATTTTCTTAATAATTCATTGATACATTTATTGATTTGTCAGTTATATTTCCTAAGTTTAGATACATGGAGGAGAAAAGTTATAAATACACATGGAATTCTAGGAAAACTAACCCAGAAAAGTGTAGCCAAAAATAATTCAACCCACATAATATTTAGCCCCATGAGAAGACTTTGATTATATTATAAGGCATTTGTAGAATGGCATCATTGTGCCTTAGTCACCTTTCTCAATTAACACAGGCTAACTTGTGAGGAAGAGGAGCTGGCATCAAAAGTAATCACTTCATGATCTTTGGGCACTTTCTTGGCTCCTTAGGAAGCTAAGATTGATAGGTGTGTATGCTATAAGATCATTATATTTAATTTATACTTTTTCAAAGCATAGAGTGATTTTAAAAACACAACATACCTTAATTTGTAATAGGGTCTTGCATTTTATGAAATTCTGAAGCATTTGTATGTGACAAAACAATATTTAAACTAAATCTGTGTACAAGTACCTCTCTCCCCACCCACCTTGTACTCTCTCTCTCTCCATATATATTACATATATTTATTATATATATTATATATATAATAATACCCTCAGGATTGTTGACAGGAAAATAAGATAAAGATATATGCAATTTAAGATACAATGTTTTTCCCAGTGGATAGATATAGCTGAGTTAATTCCAGCCAGAATGTAATTGGGTCAACCATGTCCTGACTCTCTGAGGATTTTATCACAAATTTGCTTGTGATACATTGAGTCGAGCTGAAATCTGACATTTTGTCAGCTGAATTTTTGATGGAGCAATATAAATGGTATAGCTATCTTCAAAATTGAAGGTTTCTGGATTCCTAAACTGACAGGATCTATGGAAATCTGTAGAGGATTCCAGGGGAGGTATGCCATGATCACAGGGCTGGAAAAGGAGAAACGGAGAAAGAATGAAGAAACTAAATTCATTTAGTTAGGAATGACAGAAGGCATCATTTTCCTTTAAGTTATATTGACATAAAACAATGTTATTTAGACTATGGTAACCAAATCTTTTCTTTGCCACCATATGAATAAAAGGAAAAAATATGCTTTAGAGAATTCGGAATATATCAAAACTCTCTGAAGCCCAAAGTCATCAAATCATGGATGTATTGAATTTTCAAATACTGAAATGGTTTATTAAGATGAATATGAAATCTGCTGCTTTGGCAGCCTACATTAATATTCATCTTCCTGGAGTCGAATGGTAACAATCCTATCTGAAAATGATACTTTCGGGCTAGATTAACAGTCAACAATAGTATATTCGTACAAAAAAACTTCCTGCATATTTCCATAATCATTATAAGTCATACTGTACTGGTAATTAGAGTACTGCATCTTCTTTCCTGTCAACAATTGTGAGACCTTGGGGGGGGGGCACCTAATTAAGTCTCAGTTTCCTCATTTTATAAAATAAGAATAATACCCTAGGGATTGTTGACAGGAGAATGAGATAAAACAGAATAAGTACTTTGCACAGTGCCTAACACACACACATTAAATACTCAATAAATGTTGAGAGTAATTGTTTCCTTTTAAACTTGGAAGAGATATAACAGTGATGTTGGGTACAACAGAATTTATTCCCATCAATTTTTCTTTTCATAAAGCATTTCTTATTCATCATTGCCAAGGATTTCAACCAAGGCTTAAAACACAAAAGAACACAAACAAGATAACAAATGAAACAAAATTATTCTTCCATTTTACCTTAAAAACATTGCTTCCCACATAGTCATTCCAAAAAGTGTGAGAATAAATTATGTATTTGCTTTCAGAGAAAAAAATGAGATATTCTCATTTTAGTCTGTACAACTATGCAACCACACATTGTTTTGGAATTTTTAATTATAAATATCCTAAAAATTGGCTTGGGCTGGGGTATGGCTCAGTGGTAGAGTACTTTCCTAGCATATGTGAGGCCCTGAGTTCAATCCCCAGTACCACACACACAAAATAAAGGCTTAGTCAAAGCGAATGACTAATTTAAAGTCAAAATATAGAGAAGTACAGAATCTAAAGACAGGAAGATAAGAGTGAGGCTTGGTACTCTAATACTATCAATATTCTACTATTAATACCAAACTCTAATATTATCAATATGCCACATTATTTTTTCTCTTCTGTTGTACATGTCTGATTCTATGTTGTTTATCTTTTTTCTCTTCTTTTATGTCCCTGGTTGACTTAGTGTCTGTATCTTTGAGCCATATTATAAACACAATGCTGTCTTTAGCTCCCAAGTTTTTTTTCATACTTTTAATCTTTAATTCAAAAAATTTAAATATATATATACACATACATGTATTTGTTAGATTATTTAACCATTTCTATTCCTACTCTTTCATGTTCACTGACACTTTCTTTGAAGTATCCATGTTCCTATTATGCTCATTCAATTAATATTTTAATTTATGTATTTTATTTCCTAGTCTAGAAGCTTCATTTACACGTCTTATGTATTTTTAGATTAGGAGAGGAGAGGGAGGTGGAGAAGGGACGTAGAGATAGAAGGACAGTAAAATGAAACAGACATTATTACCGTATGTACTTACATGACTGCATGACCATGGTGATTCTACAATATGTACAATCAGAAAAATGAGAAATCATTCCCCAGTTATCTATAATATATCAAAGTGCATAAATGCATTCTGCTGTGATATATAATTAATTAAAACAAAAATTATTTTAAAAAGGAAATATGGACAGAATTCTCAAATTTTTAACATGCAGATACTCATAAAATACCCAAGGAAACAGTATCTTAATAGTAACAAAGTTGTATAATTTGGTATACAGTGTTTGAACTATGATTAAATAAAGGTAGATGTCCTCAATCTCTCTAGTGTACTATGTAGTAACTTCAAAAGTAACCACAAGGATGGTGGCAAAGTTGAGAAGGGATATTTCCAAAAGGAAAGCTGATACCCATGGAGTGGGTATTTTTAAGGGTTTTAATAACTGTGTTATAAGTTCTTAGGATTGTGTCTGGCCCATAAGAGATGCTTAATAAATAATTGAGTTGGATGGATTCAGAAAAGAGGAGTAAAATTGGAGAACTAACAACTTGCAAAGACAGCAGGTATTGATGTGAATCTTACTAATAAAATAGGGTTACTGGCATTGTGAACTGTATTTCTCTTACTGGCTAGAATCAATAAACGGCTTTTTATCAAGTGAATGACCAAACTGGAACAGATATGATTCCAGGATAAAATCCTCATTATCTCAATCACAACTCACACATATGTAATGCTTTTCTATACAATGTTCCATTCACCACACAAAGGACCCTAAATGGAATATCATACTATCTCTGTAAATACAAGAAATCTGGGATCAGTATGGTTAAGTTCCTTAAGCAAGATTATTTAGGTAGTGACTGAGTCGGGACTCAGACTTCTGTTTTCCATCAAGGAATGCCTATACCATTTGAAACACAGTCAGGCTTATTTTTCTTCTGTTTGAGATCCTCAGAGATATTCTAAAATCACAGCCAAAAGAATATTGACTAGCTTAAGAAAAGAAACAAATTTAATGTACTTATGAAAATTTCCCTTTATTTAAAGATATCTCATCCTATTCAGCTTTCTGTTCCTACAGGGAATACTGGATTCCCCTTATATCACCTCAAATAAAAGCACTAGTAAGCAAGCCTTATTTTGTTCCTATCTTATGAACCACCCCTGATACCATTCAACAAACTCTATGAAGTGGACCACATAAGTGGATGATAGAAATTCAACTGGCATTAAATCTGGACACCTGTGGGAAGTATAAATTCCTGCCATCTCCACCACATATCTCCCATTCTATCCAAAATGCAACAGGATGAGGCTTTCAAGAACCTCACCTATTTATTGATTTTCCACCAAGTCTGAGGCACAGAATATCAGGGATAGACACAAAGATCAACAGGGTACACTCATGTCTACCAGGATTCTACAAGGTCCAAGGATAACACAAGCTGGGAAATGCAGTGTACACTGTAAAGAGCATTGGAATGAAAATTTGGAAATCCATATGTGACTCTGCCTTCCTCCAGAGCACATTTTAATTCAACTACAGGCATGACAGTGGAACAATGGAAGTTTAGCATAAAAAGAGCTTGATTTTATTTCAGAAATCAGAAATCTACTCATTATATGGGTCATGACAGTGTTTTTAAAAATGTAGTGCTATGAATTATCTACATAAGAGCTTGCATAGATACTTTAAAATGCAAATTTCTGAGCATCACCTCACAACTACTGAATCAGTGTTTGCAGGATAGAAGAAGGACCAAGGGATATACATATTAATAAAGCTCTCCAGGTGATCTATATCCATTGTAAATTTTAACAATCACTGAGCTAAGGAAAAATGTGATAATTAAACTAAAATAAACCATCATTAAGTCTTTAAATAAAATTTAAAAATTCCGTGGGGATAGAAAATAGAAGGTGATGCCTAGGAAAAGATTTTGGATATTTTTATTTTTGGTAAAATATTTGTATTATGCATACTTTGCTAACTTTTACAATGTGGGTCAAGGCTTCAAGTTGTCAGTTAAGTTTAGTGTCCTAAGTGCTATAGGGATTTGCCTTGGTTATGAAAGCCACTAGTAGCCCAGTGATTTAATCCATTTCCCAGGGTAAAAATTTCAGGCAAATTTGAGACTTGTATTTTCAAAATGAGGTATCATATTTATTTCTGTGATAGCATGCAGTGTTGGAACCAAATACAATTTTAGTTACTACCCCTTAGAGACTGTCTAAAGCATGTGTGTATGTGTGTATGTATGTGTGTGTGTGTGTGTGTGTTTGTATGAGAGAATGAAACTGGGAACACTCATGCCTACAAGGAGTCTACAAGGTCCAATAATAACACAAGTTGGAAAATGCAGTGTATACTGCATACACTATATATTAATATACTATATATATTCACTTACTATATATATATAGTAAATTAATTGTTACATATTATTATCAAATATAGGTATTATTACCAAAATATAGGGAATTTTAAAAGATAGCATGTAGCATCCGTTTGAAAAGATATCACAAAGGAAGTAGGATTCATATATGTAGACGAATCCTAGGCACTTCAATATCTAGGACTAATATAATTCTGGAAGTGAAAAAATTTAATAGGTAGCATTAATAATATGTATATCATAGTCATTTACTACTATGGAAAAAACTATGAAGTAAATTACAGTTTAGCTATAATAAGTTTCCATTTTGTTGTTCATATAGGAATCTTTCACTTTCTAGAGACTGACATTCTATTTGGTCATCTTTCCATGTCTATTCTCTTCTACTTTTTGGTGGTGTTTGATACATAGAAGAAATCATTTGAATTCCACAGTCAGCTGAACTTCAAGTATTGTAGAAGTCAGAGTTTATAATTAGGGATTAACAAAATATAGCCTATATATCATTTTGGGGCCACAGGTTGTTTTTGTACTGGTGACAAAATAGAAGAGTTTTAACAGGTTTAAACTGATGTAAAGGAAAACCAAGAATATACAACAGAGCTCTTAATGTTTCACAAAGCCTAAAATATCTATATTCTAGCTTTCTGCATAAACTGTTTGGTGCTCCCTTTATTATCTTATATGAAAAATCCTATGAAAATCTAGTGATTAAGTAAACTGCTTTGCCTTCCACTAGCAGGACTGATAAATTATTTGTGGAAGTCAAGTAAGTTTTAAGTTGGCCTACAACGAGCACAAAGTGAGAAAGAAATAAGAGGGACTATACAATAATATACTAATAAGCAGTGCAAATTTTAAAAAGGCATAAAATAGTTGTGAGGTCATTTATTACATACACGAATATCTATACAAAAATTTCAGTTACTAGAAAGTAGCCATGAGTTTCCTGAAAGTATACTAACTGATATTCATAATAATAAAAAGCCTCTGTAACCACACAATTCTGAATACGGTTTACTAATACATGCATGTAAGTCTACATAAAACTCCACTTGATAGGGAAACGAGGTTATTTCTATGTAGTGTCCAGCAATGTTTGGCCTAGAGGTAGAGTTCAATAATGTTTGCTGAATAAGTGAAATAAGAGGAGTTCATTCTTATTCATTCTTATTTAAAAACTCAAGTTCAAGAGTAGTTTCCATTATTGTGGCATAAACTCCAAAATGTATTATTCTCTAACAAATAAGAAAGCACTATACATTAACACATCTTGCTCTTCAGTCCACTACCCTTTGCTTGCATTGGGAAGGTTTAAAATGTCAGTCACTCTAAGTCTTCCATTTCCTCCAATAGGGATACTCACTTCTGTCTTTGTACAACTGTAAGAAATTCTTTTAAGAAGAAATTTTTTTTAAGGCAAACACAAACAATATAATCCCTTCTCCACTCTCATTTTATCCTCCCAAAGAACTTCTCGGTGATGTCTGTAGTAATATTATACTGCCTAATGTCAAAATGTTAGGAAACATGATACAAAATCCCTCTTCTAGTCCCTAGCTCAGACATAGGGAAGAATATGTGAGAGCTGGGAAATAGGAATTTCTGAAGTTTTCATAAAGGTTTAGGGTACTCAGGAAAAAGAACATTGTGAACACAGTTGACTTCTCATGGTGGCATAGATTTGTGTCCAAAATGCTAAAAGTCTGGCAATAGACTAGCGCTAAGACAGGTTCTTTTCACACTGAAAAAAAATATTTTACTGTTTAAATCTATCACTTTGTTTTTTTACTTCCCATTTTTTTGATACTTGAAATCTTTTCAATCACAATGCAAAATAATAATTATTAGAATCAGAGGGCACAGGGATTTAATTGGATCATACAGAATTTGAAAGGCTATAAATTAATATTATAACATTTGAATGTTTTCCAGGATATGGAGAATAAAATGAATGACAATATTTTAATTCATTAAAATTTTAAAAAATCATTTTAAATTTCAAATACAGGTAAGAATTCAGAATGAAAAAGAGGACTTTCTAATAATACAATGTTGTCTTTTGAGAATTTTTTCTTTTATTAATTTCATTGTAAATTGACAAATTATATATTTATGGGATACAAAGTTATGCTATGACTTATGAATATAATGTTGAATAATTATTAATTAAATTGAACCAATTAACATATCTATTAATTCAATACTTAAAATTTCTTATAATAAGAGCTTTTAAAATTTACTTTCTTAGCAATTTTGAAACACACAATATAAGATTATTAACTATAGTCATGACAATGTGCAATATATCTTTTGTTTGTGTTCATATGTGTGTGTGTTACTAAAGATTTAACCAAATACTGCTTTACCAATGAGCCATACCTCTAGCCCTTTTGAAAATTTTTATTTCAAGCCACAGTCTCTCTAATTTGCCCAAGCTAACTTTGAACTTTAATCCTACCACTTCAGCCTCCCAAGTCACTGGGATGACAGGAGTGTGCCACTGCATCCAGTTGTGCAAAATATCTTTAAAAAAATATTTCTCCTGCCTGAGATTTTGGTATTATTTGAAAGTTGACATGGTTTGAATATGTGGTGCCCCCCAAAAGCTCATATGTGAGACAATGCACAAACATTTGGAAGTGAAATGATTAGGTTGTGAGAAGTTTAAAAATCTCTGGCTTAATCCCCTGTTAGGGATTAACTGTAGACAGGCAGGGTGTGCTTGGAGAGGGTAGGTCACTGGGGGTGTGCCTTTGGGGTTTGTATTTTGTCTTTGGTGAACAGATCTCTCTCTGCTTCCTGATTGCTGTGTCCTGAGATGCTTTCCGCTGCTATACTCTTCCGTCCTGAAGTTCTGCCCCACCTTTGGCGAAAAGCTTTGGTGTAGGACATCTATGGACTGAGACCTCTGAAACTATGAAACAAAATAAGCCTTTCCTCCTCTAATTGTGTCATGTCTTTTGGTCACAGTGACGAAAAAGTTGACTAAAATAACCATCATTTCTTCATTGTCCTCATTTGCTCTCCTCTGTAATCATCATTCTTACTCTGTGCTTCCATGAGTTCAATTGTTTTAGATTCCCATATATGTGAGAATATTGGTCTATCTGTGCCTGGTTTGTTTGACTTCACATAACGTTTTCCAAATTCATATTCTCAGAAATGACAAAAATTTTCTTCCTTTAAAAGGCTGAATAGTTGTCCACTGTGTATATATGCCGTATTTTCTTCATCCATTCATCTGTTACTGAACACAAGATTGATTTCACAATGTGGCTACTGTGAATAATGCTGCAATGAACATGGGAAAGCAGACATCTTTATGATAAATTGTTTAAAATCTTTTGGATAAATACTCAAATAGAATTGATGAATCATATGGGAATTCTATCTCCATTTTGGAGGAACCTCCATAAAGTTTTGCCTAATGACTATACTAATTAATATTCCCTCCCATGCTGTTCTAGGGTTCCCTTTTCTCCACATCTTCACTAATACTTTTGTTTTTGTTTTGTTTTGTTTTCTTTAATAACAGGTATTCTGACAGGTAAGATGATAACCCTATTGCGATGGAAATTTGCATTTCCTTAATGATTAGTGATGTTGATCATTTATTCATATACATGTGGGCCATTTGTATTTCTTCTTTTGAGAAATGTCAATCCAGCAAAGCAGGTCCCTCAACTGCTTTGTTGTTAAAATATTTCATTTTGTTGCTATTGCATTTAGTTCCTTATAAATAGTTTTATTATGTTTACTCTTTATCAGATGTATGATTCACAAATATTTTCTCCCCATACATAGGTTGTCTCTTTATACCATTGTTTCCTCGCTGTGCATAAGATTTTTGTTTAGATTAAATCCTATTGTATATTTTTGTTCTGATGCCTACACTGTTAGGGTCAAATCCAAACCCAGACCAATGTTCTGTTTTCCCTATTTAGTCTAGTCATTTTATAGTTTCTGATCTTACATTCAAGTCGTTAATCCATTTCGAGAACTAAAAAATCCATTCATTTTTTAGTTCTCACAGTCTTTTGGTGGAGACATTTTGTGGTTTCTATGTACATAAGATGGTATCATCAGACGAGAGTGGCAATTAAATTTTTCCTTTCCTATTTGGATGCCTTGTATTTCTTCTCTTACCTAATTTCTCTGGTAAGGACTTTCAATAATTATTATTATTATTATTTTTATTAGTTTATTTAATTGCATTTCAAGTCATAGCACATATATAGTAATTATTGAATAAAGATAGAGTAAGTGTCCTTGTCTTTTTGGAGATACTGGAGAAAAGGCTTTCACATTTTCAGTCTAAACATAAAATGTTAGCTATGGTTTTCTTACTGTGTGAAAGTTTATTCCTTCTATACCCAATTTGTTCAGAGTAATTATTATAAAAGATCATTAGATACTGTCAAATGCTTTATATCTCTATCTAATGAGTTGATGATAGCACTTTCGCCCTTCCTTATTTTAATGTGCTGCATCACATTCATTGATTTGCACATGTTGTACTATCTCATGGTAGTTGATCCTTTTAATGTGTTATTGAATTAAGGTTGATAGTATTTTACTAACTACTTTCACATGTTTGTTTATCAAGAATTGGTTTGTCTTTTTTTTTTGGCTTTGGTCTCAGGATGAGACTGAATTGAAGTTTGGAAGTATTCCTTCCTCTTTGAGTTTTTTGGAGGAGTAAGTACCAGTCCCTATTTAAATGTCTGGAAGAATTCAGTAGTGAAGCCATCAGGTCTTGGGATTTTTATTAATGCAGAATATTGCTGATTGAATCTCTTCCCTATTTCTTCATGATTCAGTCTAGGTAGGCTGTATGTGTACAGAAATGTATCTGTTGTTTCTAGGTATTCAATTTGTTGACTCAGGTTTTTGTGATCTTTTGTATTTCTGTGGATCACTTGTAACATCTCCTCTTTCATTTCTGATTTTAATTTATTTGAATCATCTCTTTTTTTCTTAGTTAAATACTTACTGATTTTATATTTAAAACATCCAACCTTTAGTTTCATTGATTTTTGTTTTGTTAGTCTCTACTTGTTTTATTTCTGCTGTGATCTTTATTTCCTTCTTTCTGCTAACTTTGGGCCTATTTTGTTCTTAGAGTTTCATGATAAGTAACATCGTCCTTGAGATTTTTTTTAGCATAGGCATTTACTGCTCTAAAATTCTCAGAAATGTTTTTGCTGTATCCCACAAGTTTTAGTATGATGTATGTCCATTTTCTTTTATCTCAATATGTTTTTTTAAATTTTCATTTTAATTTCTTCTCTCATTGCTGGTTACTCAAGAGCATGTCACTTAATTTTAATGTACTGTGAATTTGCTGATATAGTAAATACCTATAGTATTGATTTATAGTGGTCAGAAAAGATAAAATTTATTATTTCCATCCTCTTAAATTCGCAAACATTTTTTTAATACTATAACCTGTGACCTAACCTGGAGTATGATTTACTTGAACTTGAGCATAGTGTATATTCTGCTGCTATTGGATGGAATATTTTGTGCTGTATATGTCTTTTAGGTATGTTGGGTCTGAAGTATTGTTCAGTTTCATGTTTCCCATTTTCTGTCTGGATGATCTGTCGATTGTTGAAAGTGAAGAATTGAAGTTCCTAACTATTATTATATTACAGTCTGTATCTCCCTTCAGATCATTGAAATTTTGTTTTATATTGTGTCCTGATGTTGGATGCTTATATGAATGCTATATTCTCAGGATGAGCTGATGCCTTTATCGTCATGCGATAAACTTAGTTTCATTTTACAGTTTTTGATTTGGAGTCCATTTTTTCTTTATTACCCTTCTCTCTCTCTCTCTCTTTTTATTTTTTTATTTTTTTTTTTTGTACTGGAGATTGAACTCAGGAGCACTCGACCACTGAGCCACATCCCCAGCCCTATTTTGTGTTCTATGTAGAGACAGGGTCTCACTGAGTTGCTTAGCACCTCACCATTGCTGAGGCTGGCTTTGAACTCAGGATTCTCTTTTCTCAGCCTCCCTAGGATTACAGGCTTGTGCCACCGCGCCCAGCTACCCCTTCTCTCCTTTGTGTTTCATCAGTATGAAATATCTTTTCTACTCCTTACTTTTTAGTCTATATGTGTCCTTAAAAGTGGGGTAAGGGCTGGGGTTATGGCGCAGTGGTAGCATGCCTGTCTAGCACGTGTAAGGCACTAGGTTCGATCCTCAGCACCACATAAAAATAAAATAAAGATATTAAAAAAAAAAGTGGGGTTAGTCTCTTATAGACAGCACACAGTTGGGTCTTATTTTTCTATCTATTCAGTCAATCTATGTCTTTTTATTCAAAAATTTAAATTTAATCCACTGGCATTCAAGGAATCACGGGTATGTAAGGACTTTTGATCTTATTTTATTAATGTTTTCTGCTTGTTTTGTAGTTAGTTTTTTCTTCCTAATTTTTGTCTTCCCTGGTGGTTTGATGGAATTTTTCAGAAGTATGTTGAATCATTTCTATTTCTGTTTCATTCTCCTACAGAGTAGTTTTGCTTTGTGGTAACCAAGAGAATTACAAAGAACATCTTATACTTAAAATAGCCTATTTCAAGCCAATAACAATTTAACTTGGAGTGCACACAATTTTTCTAATGTTTACACTCATGTATGCATGTTATATTTCTGATGTCAGAATTTATATCCTTTGACACTTTATTCCAGGTATAGTTGTTATTAATCATTTCATCTTTCAACTCTCACACTAGGAATAAAATTGCTTTTGATTCATTGTTATAAGTCTAGATTATTGTGAATATAGCCTTGTGTTACTTATACCATTGAGTTATATGCTTTTGTATATTTTACATTATTGATTGCTAACCTTTGTTTCATCTTAAAGGATACCTTATTAACTGCTATAAAGCAGGTTATAAGTTCTCTTAGCTTTGGTTTTCTCAGAAAAATTTTTCTTCTCCTCTTTCAATCTGCCAATTTCTTATCTCTTGCTGTTCTCAGACTTCTGTCTTTGATATTATGATTGTCATAATATGATTGTATTTTGGTGAACTCCTGTTTGGATTGAATTTGGAGACCTTCAAACTTCTTGTATCTGGATAGTGACATAAATCCTCAGGGAAAGGAGTTTTCAATCATTGTTTCTTTAAATGTGATTTCTCGACTTTTTTCTCCTACTTTTTCTTCTGTGACTCCTGCTATACAAAGCTTTGATCTCTTGATGCTGTCCCATAGGCTGTATAGTTATTTTTCATTCTTTAATCTCTTTGGCTTCTCTGAGTGAATAATTTCAAATGTTCTATCTTTGAGATTAATTATTCTTTCTACTACTTGATTGATTTTGCTGTTGATATTTTCTATTGAAATTTTTACTTAAGTAATTATAGCCTTCAGTTCTAGAATTTCTTTTTTTTCCCCATGATCTCTATTTCTTTGTCAAACTTTTCATTTTTTTTACATATTTTTTCCAAATTTCATTTGATTTTTATTCTGGTTATTCATGTAATTCAAAAAACTTCGATAAGAAGGTTATTCTGAATTTCTTGTCATTAATTTCATAGCTCTGCAAGTCTGTAGGGTCCATTGTGGGAGGTTAATTAGTTTCTTTTGGAACTATCATAAATCCTTGATTTTTCATTATTTTCATGTTCTGCATTATTATCTATGCATTCAGGAAATAGTCACCTCTTCTGTCCTTTATAGGTCTGCAATGGCAGAAATAGACCTTTACTTTTTAGTATAGCCTATGAGTCTATAAGGGTCAACTGTTGATGAGCCCAGATATGCAGAGCTTGTTATGGATTCTCTAGTTAGATGGAGCACTCTTTTTGTACCTATGTCATTCAGGGCTGCTGTCTTAGCTCCACAGTTTTGGTGAGATGTTGGCTAAGTCCTATGATGGCGTCTGGTCAGACTGGTCACAGGATATATTCCCTTGTCAGGAAATTCCGCTACATGGAATCTGTAGGTGGCTCCACATTTAGGCAGAGTTAGTGCTGGGGACCATTGGTACCAGAGGGTATACTCCTTAGAAATTCTTTTTTTT